>ML290727.1:108866-124122 GCA_005239495.1 Nicotiana undulata | reverse complement strand
AGTCATATTGGGCTACACAAGATAGGACTATTTTTAAAGTTTTCTAGCTATTTCTAGTATTTTTTCAATTTGTCATTTCACTATTGGGCCTGACAAGCCCAATTTTGATACTAGTTCTTATGTAGATTCAAGGTATACCGTCCTAGTTAGTAGGACAACATTCGTGTCTTTTTTTTCCTGGATTTTATTATTAATAAAATAACTACTAGGCAATCAACTTAGTAGTATAATTTGCTATAAAAAAAAAACTTATTCCGGTGCCATTTACATAAAAAGTCAAATTCTGGTCAAATTCTCACCGCTCAAGCTTCCAAAACTATAATCTTTCTTCCAATTAGACTCCGGATCATCCGGTAACTGAATCCAACCATGCACGCATGTCGATATACACAATGTGAATCTGTTCAAGACCTTATGCCACCGAACGGAGCTTAAATTCTTAAAATAACCAGTTGGGTCGTTACAATGAGACTCGTCCGAACTCTGACACACTGGGGCTGGCTTTTCCAAACTTGTTCACAAAAACTGTTTTCTCTAAAAGGGTTTCTAGTGTGAGCATTTCCCGGGGTCCCTGAGGCCCTTGGGAACTTTGACACACCAGAAAACCATTTGGTATACTATGAGATGCTGGCATACTTCAGACTTGGTTGAAGGCCTGGTTTCCAGGTTTACTGTTGGGCCTGTCGGGGCTCCCTATAGTATAGTAATTTCATTTTGTATTACATTTGTATCTAGTCTGTAATAATAATTCTTGTAAAAAAATAGATATTGAGGTTAATAGTAAAACGGGGAGGGACTTTTATATATATTTTGTGGGGATCGGGTAGAAATCATGCCCATAGGATTGTTATGATTATCTATATGCGTTAGAAACCATGTCTATAGGGCTTGTCTCATTCTTTGAAATCTTGTATTTCACATTTTGCATTAGAAATCGTGCTTCTAGGTCATTTACCAATTCTGCATTAATAATCGTGTTCTCAAACCATCATGTGTGCATTAGAAATCATGTCCCTAGGAATTCCCTTGTTGAATTTGCTTGAAAACTGGCTAACAACTTTATTCGCCTAGATATCATGCCTATAAGAAGAATATATAAAAATCAGTATCATCACTTATCTGTCATGCCTATAAGGAATAAATATAAAAACAATTTTGACACTTGGATATCATGTTTGTAGAGATAAATCTATAAAACCAATTTATGTGCTTATATGTCCTACAGTAATGATTGTGATCATTTATGTGCATAGACAGCATGCCTATAGGGTCTAAACAGATAAAATATGCATGTTAAAAAATCAATCGCTAGTTTATTATTATGATTTGATTAACGCTTAGATACCCTGTCTATAGGATCATGCCTGGTTATCACCTAGGCAAGCCTGTAGGACATTTAAAATTCTGAAGTTTTAAAGTTGTGTTGTTCGACTGCTTATAAACTGCCCAGATTCAGGAAGTGATAAAATCAGTAGGCAAACCGATTAGGTATTCACTGCCTCGCCTTAATGAAAATGTTGCATATTCTGCTATGTGTTCATCTAGATATCCTACTATAGGACCTTAAATCGGTTAAAAATTGTTTGTTTGAGGCGTGCAATTGTTTTTTTATTTGTGGAGGTAAATGTGAGCCCTTAACTGCTCCTTTTTATGTGACAGTCCTACATGTTCTGTTTGATGCCTAGTTTTCTCTTTTTAAGCACCATAGGTGAGTCTAGAACCACCTTAATAGAGGTCCTAAGCACCTCCAGGGACATAGGCAAGGGACGGGTAATGCACGCATCCTGCTTCACCTTAATTGTTATTTGAACAAGTAAAAGTTCTGTCTTGGTCCGAGTGGGGATAGCATTTCTCTTCTGCATGTCCATTGAGTTTTGAAAAATCCAAACATCTCAGAGATAGATAGAGAGGTAGGAATTTCTCGAACGATACTATAAGAACGCTTAGATAATAATTAAGGGGAGGGTAATTGGGTAGTAAAGGATATGATGATATGTGCGCTAATGCTACGCGTAACACCTCTATCTGAGGAATGTTTACCGAGTATTGCACGGAAGTGATACTATAGGCTAATAAACCTAGGACCCCCTTTATTCCCGTTTTTTTTTTCAAAATGATCTCTACTTGTTTAAATTGCTTTATGACTAATTCACTTAAATTGAGTTTGGTCGGGACCCACCATTGTGGACCTCGAGGGGTTCCTAACTTCCCCTCAAGGTAATTTCGATCCTTTACCCAATATCTGGTAATGTAAACCGGTTTATGAGTTATTTGCTTGAGGTGACCTAACGCACATTAAATTCGTTAGGTGGAGACTCTTCAAATTCCATACCCCTTCCCGAACTCCGCCAGGAAAAAGGGGGCGCGACAACCACTATCAAAGAATATTCTGCACAACAATACATCTTTTTTTTTCTTTTTTTTTCTTATTCAATTTAAGTGGCTCTTACTTTTCAAAATATTGCACCTTTCTTCTTATTTCATTAGTTCCACTCAAAAGCCAAAGGAACCACCCCACACTTCAACTTTTACACAGTTCATAACAAGTTCAAGTGCTTAGGATAGGTAAACGGTTCAAGTACATGGCTAATTCAAACAAATGGGTAATGCTTGTAATGTGGTTGCTAAAGAAACAAGATTACATGTCCAAATGGATAAACTAAGATACATAACAATTAGGTGGGTTAAACATATATATGGTTCAATAAAGAAATGTCCATATCACTTCCAAGACTGAATATAACTACTATTTCACTTTGCAAACACACGGGGCAAATTCTACTTCCTCATAGAGCAACCCGATCACATCGAGCTTTTGTTGGACCTGCAGGTTCGAACCATTAGTCACCACGCCCGAATCACCGTCACTAACTTCAATGATTCTTCTTACCTACTCTTCCAGTTTGGCGTGTTCTTTCTGAGCCACTTCTAGCTCAGCACAGAGGCCTTTAGCTTCCACTTCTCATTGTTCACTAAGAAGCTTGAAGGCATCCTTTTCCTCTGGGAGCCCTCGGATCTCGGCCTCATACCAGCTCAACTCCCCTCAGGATCAGAGGGAAGACTCATGATGAAGCACTGAAGCCTGCAAACATAGAAAATGAGTTATAAAAGGGGAGAAAAGTCTAATTACAAAAATTGACATCGACAAAGAAATCTGGGATTACCCTGTTTAGAGCATGTTGGGCTTCGTTGAAAAGACAGGGTGTTCCCACCTCATCCAGCGTGGCTTGTTCTTCTTCAGTGACCAAGCAGTGGATATACCTAGCCACCCCTACGGGAGTAGAAGAAACTGAGCATCCCCTGAGATCGAGATGAAAATTTATCACTTATGCCCGGGATCGACACTGGGAGCCGGAAACTGATTGGTCATTTAAAGCTTGAGGAAGCCTCACTCGAGCTCCTCCTCGGTACCTCCAAGTCACCCAGACCGATGACATCTTGCACTCCAACAAAATAGCCACGGAAAGGGTCTTCTCCTCCATAGACCCCTTCCCCGTGGCAAGTCTCCACCGCCTGAGATTCATGTATTATCGACTCAGTGAATGAAGGAAACGAGGGGGAATCCCCAATATCTATCACCCCAAGTAAATCTTTTGAGGCACCTCCTTCATCTAGAGGAGCGTCGAGCGTGGTTTCTACACCAACTTCAACCGCCTCCTCGGTAGCCTTCTCGCCTCGAGGTGAAGCGTCTTTATCTATTTTTGGCTCGGGGACTCCGGTCGAGGCTTCCCCCTCAATCTCATCGAGTCGAGGTAGTGCAATTTTAACTCCCACCGGCTCAGTAGTTCCTCGAATCTTGGTGTCATCTCACACACAGGCCACCAGCCTCGAGTCTTCTTCGTATTTGCATCCCTTAGCCATTGGGTTGACTCCAAAGTTAGAGCGATAATGTTTCCCTTGGGTTTACTGGCTTCTTTCTTTTTTGGTTTCTGCCCCTCAGAGTTTGAAGCTCTTTTCCTCTTCTTCTCCTTCACTGGCTTCGAGGCAGATGGTGGGGGAAGGATCTCTTCATCACCAGACGGAGGCCTCATCGTCACATCCTTCCCGAGACCTATAAAAGAAGAAAAATGAGTAAGCCTAGGAAAATATTCGAACATTGATCAAATCATTAAGTGGGGAAGAAAAATTTACCATGACTACTAACCTCCCATCAACCCTTCGATCAATCGCGCCATGTGCACTAAGCATGTGTCGATTGCGATACTAGGCTCGTGACCCAGTTATCAAATTGGGGAAATGCACCCGGCATCCAAGCAATGGTTGCATCAAGTAAAACGTTGATAAGAAAGGGTGAAAAATGAAGACAATAAACAAAAATTAAGGACGAAATTATACTTACGATTCATATTCCATTTCTCAAGAAATAGCATGCTCTCAGACGGGATCAAGTGTGAGGTCTTCACTTGAACAAATCGGCCCATACAGCCCCGGTCTTTGTCCTCATCTATGCTTGAGAAAGGTACCCTAGTGGCCCGACGTTGAATCTTTATTAGTCCTCGTTGATAGAGTCGGGGTCTATACAGGTGTATGAGATGGTCGAGAGTGATGGGAATCCCGTCGATTTTACTTACGAAAAAACGAAGCAATATCACTATCCTCCAGAAAGAGGGATGACGCTGACCGAGGGTCACCTTGTATATCTTGCAGAAATCTATGATGATCGGATCCAAGGGACCAAATGTGAACGGGTAAGTGTAAACACTTAAGAACCCTTCCACGTGGGTAGTGATTGATTCTTCTAGAGCACGCACCACCACATGTTTCTTACCCCAGTTGCATTCTTTTTTAACTAAGGAGAGGAGGCTATCGGGTATCAAGCATATATACCTCGATACCGGCTCGCATCGGCCCGGAACATAGGAGGTCTTTTCAATCTTGAAGTCAGAATCGATGGCACACCCTCTCGGAAAGAACTCTTCAGGGCGTGGCTCCGCCGCTGGTTCCTCATCGGCCGGTCGGGATGAGGAAGCAGTTTCTTTTTGTGGAACAGTTTTTGAAGTTTTATCCATTTAGTTTTTATGGACGAAGAAGAATAGAAATTGAAGAGGAATACTTGGTATTTTGAGATAGAACAAGCGAAGAAACCCAGAGATCTGAAAATACAATGCTTTGAAGATGGCATAGGATTCTGAAGATTAGAGTGAAGAAGATTTGAAAGTAAAGTTTGATAAATGAAGAAGGAGGGTATTTATGATTTCTCAATGACAATTCAAAGCCGGTAATGGCCGACCGTCGACTGATGCGCATTAAATGCCTAAGAAACCGTACCGACGAGACATTTTGGTTACCTCTGTTGCTTTTGTCGTGATGCTTATGTCATGATGTACCTAGGTGAAGATCGACGTCTTAAATCGTTTCTTGTCATTACTCTCCAAAAACCGAGGGGACTATTTGTATAAAGTCAAAATCGGGCTTGCGCTTTTCGTATGATTAATCGAGACCGTGACGTGGCAGGCCAAGATTCGATCCCATGTCATACCGGACCATGACACGAAGTTAGATTGTCAAGCTCGTGAATCAGGGACCGTTCGAGATCGAGACCGGGCGGGATAGAGATAGAGCAAGATCGAGGGAAGCCTGCCGAGCCAAATAACGGAAAGCCAAGATATCTACGATCGGACGAGGATCACGGCAGAAATCTCGGCACGCATCAAGACGAGACCGGTTAATTAGTCAATCATGAAATTTCTTACTGTATTTAGAATTGTACCATAAGTAGAACTCCTCTACTATATAAAGGGGGGGTCTAATCATTTGTAAACACTTCTGATTCATACTATTCAAAGAAATACATTATTCTTTAAGCTCTCAATACTCTGTCAATTTTGTTCATATCATCTTCTGATCATTTCTTTGGTTCGAGGGCAAGCTATCTCGAGGGCCGAAGCTGCATATCTCATTTGGTTTGCTTTATTCTTCTTTATAAACAATTCTAATATCAATTTACATATTTTCTCAATTTGTGTCAAGCAAAATCATGTATTATTAAAACCACATACAAATTTAATTGTTATCCATTTTCAGGGGAAACAAAATACATGTCAGCTTTCTTCGTAAAGCTGTAAAATGATGTTGTCTTATTCCTTTGAAATTGAAGCTTTCGTCGTAACCTATTCAGAATGTCAAATAAATAGGTAAAGGTTTGTTTAATTCTTACCTATTAAGATGATTCCAAAAAGAGTGATCTGAATTAGGGGGGAAAGCAGCCTAGTGTACCAAGCTTCAGCTATGCGCAAGGTCCGGAGAAGGGCCGAATTACAAGGGTCTATTGTACACAATTTTACCCTGCATTTATGCAAGACGAGGTTGTTTCCACGGTTCAAATCCCGTGACCTCCTGGTCACATAACAACAACTTTACCGGTTACGTCAAAGCTCTCATTCGCAAGTGATCTAAATTAGAGAAAATTTTAAAAATATATTTGAGGTCTAACTAATTTATTTTAACCTCGCAACTGTATTCCCTAAATGGTTATTCGTAATTGAGTTTTATTCAAATTAATTAATATTAAAATTATCTTGTGTGGGAAGCTGCACAAAATCAAGGTAGATATGAATGAATTGGTATACTGGAAAGAGGTATTCTCTAATTGTTGAATGTATATGGGAAAAAGCATTATGACATTACCAATTGGTTTAGATATGAATTGTGATCAAAGGCAAACAACGGAGAAGATGCAAGAAAGAAATAATGGCTGCGGCACTTGGAGTTTTGATCACACGTTACCAAGAAATATTGTTTTTCTTTTTTGTTTCCCCATAATCTAGCAGTTTTAACAGATCTTTGTCTTTCTCCTTTAACCAAATAACTGTTTTCCTCTTAATTCCATCAACATCCCATGATACCTTTTTAAAAATAAAATATTTTCAGGTAAACATACCAAATTTCAGTTTCCATCCACTAGGCAAGTCTTCTTAGTTCTAGCAAGTTTTACTATTTTTAGTAAATTTCCTCATCTTCAACTCATTGAAAAAGCCTACAGTAGTTGATCTCTACCCTATCACATCCCTTCTATTCACTAAAGAAAACTAAATTCCAAACTGTCTTTCTGGGCTCTTGCTCTTGTTCTTAGCTCTCGCATGTCAAGCTAGGGTTCATAGCAGTGAATGGTGCTCATTTTGAACTTAATGGATCCCCATTTTTATTCAATGGTTTCAACTCCTATTGGTTGATGCATGTTGCTGCCGAACCAAGTGAAAGGTATAAAGTCACTCAGGTTTTTAGAGATCCATCTGTTGCTGGTCTTTCTGTTTGTCGCACGTGGACTTTCAGTGATGGAGGTGACAGAGCATTACAAATATTACCTGGAGTTTACGATAAACGTATCTTTCAGGTAAAGGTTTATGTACAGTGCACTTATAAACATTTTTATATTATCAAGTTAAGTTGATCTACAATAACACGTACTTGCATATTAAGTCTTGACATATTAACCTAGAAAACAATAACCTAGTATAAATAGTAAAATTGCACGTTGCGCCTAGTTAGGTATATAAATTGAATTCATTAACTAAATATTTTCTAGTTAAATTGTCAAAGCAACTTAAATTGAATCAATAGTTAGATACGTATTTTTAATTATTTCTAAATCCAGGGTTATTGTCGTATATTTTATGGATTTAGGGGTTGGATTTTGTGATCTCGGAAGCTAAGAAATATGGTGTCCGCTTAATCTTTAGCTTTGTAAACAACTGGAACGACTTTGGAGGAAAAGCTCAATATGTTCAGTGGGCTCGAAATGCTGGAGCTCAGATTAATGGTGACGATAACTACTCATCCTATGCTCAAAGATTATTACAAGAACCATATTAAGGTATATGCTAACAACGTATAAAACTTTTTTTCACTTCAACATCAACTATTTGATATTCGTGCGCAATATTTTTCTTTACCTACATAATATCCTTATTATTAAGAAAACTAAAAAAGTTGGTACATGGTGGCTAATAATTTTATATCTCTGTGAATCGCCACAGAAAGTCATTACAAGATTCAACACCATTACTAGAATTGCTTACAAAGATGATCCAACAATCATGGCATGGGAACTCATTAATGAGCCACGCGACCAAGCTGACTATTCTGGAAAAACTCTTAATGTAAAATTCAATTGATACCCTTTAATTCATTTCTAAATTAATTGAATTTTTGAAGTAACAATGACAGAGTTTTTGTTGTATCAATATTACAGGCTTGGGTTCAAGAAATGGCAAGTTTTGTGAAGTCAGTAAACAAAAAACACTTGTTGGAGATAGGAATGGAGGGTTTTTATGGTGATCAGTTCCTGAAAGGAAGCAAGTTAATTCTGATTATCAAGTCGGAACAAATTTTATTAGTAACCATCTTATCAATGAGATTGATTTTGCCACTATTCATGCATACACTGACCAATGGTATATTAACAACCTTTCTCCACTCTCAAATTCACATGTTTTCATTGCAATACCTTATAAATGATTTGATTGTATAAATAATTTTTATATTATCAGTGCAAAAAACTTAAATGCTTTATATTTGTAGGGTATCCGGACAAAGCGACGAGGCACAATTAACATGGATGCAAAGATGGATAACAAGTCATTGGCAAGATGCAAGAACCATACTAAAGAAACCTCTAGTACTAGCTGAATTTGGCAAGTCTAGTAGAGGTCAAGGATACAGTCTTAGTTCAAGAGACATATTCATGAGTAGTGTATGTAGAAATATATACAATTTGGCAAAAGAAGAGGGAACCATGACAGGAAGCTTAGTATGGTAACTTATGGCACAAGGAATGGATAATTATGATGATAATTATTGTATTGTTTTAGGACAATATCCTTCAACTGCAGGAATAATTTCAGGTCAATCTCATGCCATGACAGCTTTGGCTAATCTAGTTCATAGCCCTTAAGAGTGAAGGCATGAAGATCATTATTATGAAGGATACCAAAGAAAATAAGTTCTATAATAGGAGGTTCTATTATAGATCATGATTGAAGCTCACATTATCAATCATGTGAAGTTGACTACACTCTAAGAATGTAATTGCATAAATGAAAAGGGAACGTTACGGTTTTGTCTTCCTATTTTTTAGTTTGAGTTCAGTTTATTATATGTGCATCTCAGTTTGATTTTTACAAATTGGTTAATATACAAGCTAAAGTACAAAATTAAGTTAAATTTTAATAAGAATATGATATCATGTAGTTCTCACATAATTAAAAAACTAATAAATTGGACTTTCACGTTTATATTCAATATTAGAGAAATTAACTTAAATAATCGTCAATCAAATAAAATAAAAAATAGCCGACAAATATATATATTAGTTAGGGATTGTATATACTTGGCCAAGCACCAAAATGTGTTAAAACCTTATATATTTTGCAAACAATAGTCGGATATACTAGATGGGCTCATGTGCTATGGCCCAAATCAGCAACAGTCATTTCTCCTTGAAAGCTATATTAACCCAAATAGCCGTTTGCTCTATCACTTAAACTAATGTATACTATATGCGTAATTTATTTATTACATATTTATAATTATGTATAATGAATGTATAATCTATGAATACGGCTAGAAAAATTACACAATTAATATGGCCGACTATTTATGTAAAATCCCTTTATTAAACTGCTGAAAGCAAAAGGAATCTGTCAGCCGACAACCCGACATTAATAAGGGAAAATGATATTGTATGTCGCCTTCAAAATAATAGCCAAAAATATATATTTTTGTATATGTATATACATTATGTATACTATATATAAAAATTATATAATTTTATACACTTTTTCGGTTAAGAAAAGGGTAGCCCGGTGACTAAGCTTCCGCTATGCACGGGGTTTGGCGCGGGCTAAAAGTGATAATACCACAATTCATTATGGGGCACTAGACAAAATGCAAAATATGTACATTGATTTACTTCCTTTTATCTTTCCTAAGCCACAGTCTCTATGCTTTCTTGAAGAAGGGGTAAGGTCTGCGTACATACTACCCTCCCCAAACTCCACTTGTGAGATTATACTGGTTTTTTGTTTTTATTGTTGTTGGTATGTGTGTGTGTCTGTTTGTGTGCGTATAGACAGATAGGACTAAGTCGTGTTTTCATATCTACTCCTACATACATTGTTTCTCTCCTTATTCCCCTTTCCTAATCTAGTTCTTAGACTCACTAAAATCCATAACACATGCAACAATCATAATCAAAAATTGAAATTTAATGTTTAAAATTAAAGAAATTAACTTTGTACTATTAAAAATTTAAAATTATAGGTTCAGTTCATACATTTGTTAAATTCTGTGTCAAAAATAATGATTCAGATAAATCTAATGACAAAAGACTCATCCGACCCTGCATGCAACACAAGGTTGATTTTCTTGAACTTATTTTATCGATAAAGGCTGATGGCGAGCCATTATTGGCGGAGCCACCTTGTATTAAGGGTTGTCAATTNCCATAACCCTGTTATTGAAAAGAGCAACATAAGGATGGTACTCGTGCTTGTTTATCTGTTCCAGACAGAAAAAGATCAACACATATCCATGAATAAAAACAAGTCCACATGTACTTTTCTGCTCGAATATTGCAAAGAAACTTCAGTACTGATTCCTTTCACTCATTTCCAAAGCAAAAAGAAAGAAAGTATTCATTTTTGGATGCATGGGCTTTCCTTCTTGTCAAATTTTACTAAGGGATATTAAAATATAAAAAAGTAAATATACAGAGAAAATAAAAATTATATATATATATATATATATATATATATATAATTTTTATTTTCTCTGTATATTTACTTTTTTATATTTTAATATCCCTTAGTAAAATTTGACAAGAAGGAAAGCCCATGCATCCAAAAATGAATACTTTCTTTCTTTTTGCTTTGGAAATGAGTGAAAGGAATCAGTACTGAAGTTTCTTTGCAATATTCGAGCAGAAAAGTACATGTGGACTTGTTTTTATTCATGGATATGTGTTGATCTTTTTCTGTCTGGAACAGATAAACAAGCACGAGTACCATCCTTATGTTGCTCTTTTCAATAACAGGGTTATGGGAAAATTGGAAAAGAGTTGGGATGCCATAATAAAGTAATGAAATTAATCAATTTCATTTTTAACGTGAGTAAATTTAGTTTATAAGAATTGATTTTTTGGCACTTTACAAACTTCTTTTTAGTTTAATGATCCTATCTTTTTTTTTTACACATGGAAGATTTATTTTTACACATAAGAAATCTATCTTTTACATATAAGAGATCTAAAAAGATTATTTTTTAATATTCAAAATTATAAAAGAGCTCGATGTACAATTTTTTGCG
Organism: Nicotiana undulata; assembly: GCA_005239495.1. Taxonomy (NCBI): domain Eukaryota; kingdom Viridiplantae; phylum Streptophyta; class Magnoliopsida; order Solanales; family Solanaceae; genus Nicotiana; species Nicotiana undulata. The sequence goes on along the minus strand of ML290727.1, from coordinate 112,818 downwards.
TTTTATACTTCAATATCATATAAGATGGGGGTAATTTGTGTGGTGTCCAATTTTTTGCGTGCACAGATTATAGAAAGATTTGGTTCTTTTATGTGTTCCTTTTACTACTGTTGCTGAATAATAAATGCAGAAATGAAAGGACACAAGGATTTTTACGTGGAAAACACCCGGCTCAAAAAGATGAAAAAACCACGACCTACTACCCAGTAGAAATTTCTCCAAACACTTCTGTAACGACCCGGCCGGTCGTTCCGTGAGATTAGCCTTGTTACCCATGTTTTTGCTTTGTCATGTGTTGCTTAGCCTAGTTATGATGTGTTAGGTCGATTGGTTCGCGCTCAGAGTGGTCGCGGTGAGAAGTGAGACACTTAGTCTCTCAAGTTGGCCTTCTAGTTAGAAAAGTCAACCGGGAGTTGACTACTAGGTAAACGACCTCAGAATGTGAATTTTATGGCTCGGATAGCTTCGTTAGGTGATTTGGGACTTAGGAGTGTGTTCGGAATGTGGTTTTGATGTCCAGAGTAGAGTTAGGCTTGAATTGGCGAAATGAAGTTTTTGGCGATTTTCGATCAGCAGTGGAAAATTAGCTGTCGGGGTCGGAATGGAATTTCGGAAGTGGGAACAGGTTTGTAGTGTCATTTTGGAAGTGTGTAAAAAAATTTAGGTCATTCGGACGAGATTTGGTTAGTTTCGGCATCGTTGGCGATTTTTGGAAGTTTGAAGATTCTTAGGCTTGAATCATGAGTTGGATTGGTGTTTCGATGTCATATTGGGTGTTCCGAGGGCTCGATTAATTCCTGGTGATCATTTATGACTTGTGGGTACCATTGGTTGGGGCCCCGAGGGGCTCGGGGTGATTTCGGAGGGTCATCGGGAGGTATAAACTTAGAAAATGCAGCAGAAACTGATGCTGATGCTGAGTTGCTGTGTGGCCGCACCTGCGGAAGGGAAGCCGCAGGTGCGGATTTTGGTCAGGTGAGGGTTGGTCGCAGATGCGGAAAAAGGACCGCACCTACGAGCCCGCAGGTGCGGCTGGACAACCGCAGATGCGGAGTTTGGCCTTTAAGTGGGACCGCAGGTGCGGTTCCGCAGGTGCGAGGATAAGGACCGCAAGTGCGATTTTCTTGGGCAGAAAGTATAAATACCCACCTTCGCAAATTTTGGGTTATTTCATCAACATTTTCATACGGGTTTGAGCTTGAGAGAGGGTTTTGAAGAGGGAAAACAAGAGAACTTCGTGGAGGTAAAAATTAAAAACTCATTTCTATGGTGTTATTAGATTGATTAGGGGTGAAATTTATGGGAAATTAGTGCCTAAATTGGGGATTTAGGGCTTGGGAATTGGTGACTTTAATTGAGGAATTGAGGGGTCATTTGTGGTTGGATTTTGGTGTATTTTATATGGGTAGACTCGTGGATGGATAAGGATCCTAGTTTTGTGATTTTTATCGAATTCCGAGACGTGGGCCCGAGGTCGGGTTTGGCCAATTTTAGGATTTGTGCTTAATTTTGTTAATTTTTGAATGGATTTTGTCTCCCTAGCATATATTGATAATATTAATCTGGTTTTGGTTAGATTTGGAGCCAACGGAGGCCGACTCGAGGGGCAAGAGCATCGCGGATTAGTATTTGGACCGGTTTGAAGTAAGTAACGATTATAAATCTAGACCTGAGAGTATGAAACCCTGGTAATTCGTATTGTTTTGATAAATGAGGTAACGCACATGCTAGGTGACGAGCGTGTGGGCGTACACCGATAGGGATTGTGACTTGGTCCGTCTCGTAGAGACTATTAAGCCGCGCTTTTGATTTGAAATCATATGATATCTTGTATTTTAGATAATTATACCTTATTATGGGTTGTATGCCATGTTTGGGGCCTTGTGCCGACCTGTTTAGACCCTCAGGGGTATTTTTCCGCTATTCTCACACTAGTTTGATAGAAAATATGAACTCAGTCATGCTTTATACCTGTTGTTGTTTATTACTGTTATCAGCCTGTTTTAGAATATTGAGAGGTATTGTTGAGTCCCGTTAGTTGTGATTAGTTGCCCGAGTGGCTTGTGAGGGTGACTGAGTGAGGTCGAGAGCTGAGTTTGTGAAGATAGTTATGGATCGGGCTGCACGCCGCAACGATATATATATATATATATTGGATCGGGCTGCACGCCGCCGCGATATAGCGCTTGGGCTGTAGGAGCCCCTCCCGGAGTCTGTACACCCTAGTGAGCGCAGTCGACTATGATTTGGATCGGGCTGCACGCCGCAATGGATATTATGTGGATCGAGTTGCACGCCACAACAGTTATATATATACATGGTACATGTTGAGTGAGAGTGCTGAGTGTGAGCATTGACCTATGATAGTGGAGTCACGGGTGACTGAGAGGCTTTATTTACGAGTGACAATGTTCCTGAGAGGCTATTATTTATGAAACCATTATTTTTCACTCTTCTTTACACTGAGCCTCTTTGATAAATGTTGAACTAATGTTTTATACAAGTCTATTCGGAAAAACAGGAGTTTTGAAATATTTGGTAAATGTGGATTCTTGACTTGATCTATTTACCTTCACTGGTACTTATTTTATGAAATTATGAAAATTTAAATGCTCGTCACTACACTCAAGTCTTTAGTTATGGTTTTTACCTACTGAGTTGGCGTACTCACGTTACTCCTTGCACCATGTGTGCAGATCGAGGTACCGGATCAGAGCGCTAGTTGATACTCATTTGCGTGGAGTTCGCTCAGGGATTGAGGTAGTTGTTCGGCGTCCATAGCTTGCCCCCTTCCCTTCCTATTTCTGTTGATTCCTATTAAAATTCCAGACTTGTATTAGTAACGGGATAGTATCATAGTGTATTACTCTATAGATGCTCATGACGGTTGACTCCAGATGTTTGGGGTCGTGGTTAGACTTGATCGTTTTCATTATTATTGGTGTTGAACATGTTTTAAAAAGGGGATCTTTAATAGAATATGATAACCTATATTTAAATGGAAAGTGTTATTTGTCATTTGAGGTAGATTGGCTAGCCTAGTTTCACGATAGGCGTCATCACGGCCAGTATTTATTTTGGGGTCGTGACAACTTCACTACTACTCTGAGCCAACAACAAAGTTTACAAACTCTTGCAAACCTAAGAACTAACTCTAACCCTTATAGCAACCAGCCACAGGCTGTGCGGCTGCTTCAAGTTAACTCTAACTTGAAAAACTCGACTTTACAACATCTTGCAAACATAAGGATTAACTCTAATCCTTATAACAACACGCCACAAGCTGTTGCAACTGTGAGCATGTAATTTTTACCCCACCAAAATATTCCTACAAAATTAATAAATAGATTATTCGTATTTGTTTTTAGGTTCTTTTTTTAGGATTTTTGGTAATTATTTGAAATTATTTACATGTAGTTGCATTTTTTATTTTTTAAAGTCATGGAAAATAACAAAAAATATTTAAATCCTCATTATATAGCATTATTAGGTTTTTAATTGAATCTAGTACCTAATTACATGATTTAATCATATTATTATTAAGAAAATCACAAAAATTATTTATTTTTGACATTTTTAGTTTAAGTGTTAAAATTAGTAATTTTACTAACTTAAGATTGACCAATTAGTTAAAGTAGATAGCTAGTTTTAAAAATTAAGATAACTTAGTACTTAATTAGGATTTAGTTAAATTAATTAGATTTTTAGAAGTTAATTAAAGAAAATAGGGGTTAATTAGCTTTGGCCAGACTGGGCCAAATTTAAGCCAGCCCAATCCCAATACTCAGTCCAAATTACCTAGCTCAATACTCCAACCCAATCTAAAATCCCGCCTAAACCAAACGACACCGTTTAGATGTCAATCAATCCAGACCGTTGATCTTCATCCAACGGTTCGGAACTCTCCTGGCATTTAATATATATATTTGTCCTAACCCCTCCTACCCCCCCC
>ML290727.1:79831-108849 GCA_005239495.1 Nicotiana undulata | reverse complement strand
AAAGAACGTTTTTGTCCTCACCCCCCCCCCCCCCCCCCCCCCATTTCAATCTCCCCCTCTCTAACATCTCTCTCTGTCTCTAAGCCTCAACCAAACCCTAGTCTCCTTATCACCCTCCGCCGCCCGAATTCGCTTACGGCGGCGGTAACATCCAACACCACCCAAAAACTACACCTATCCACTCTTCCCAGCCTCACCCCACTAAGCAAACTCCCAAAAACACCATTAAAATTGGTAGATCTAAGCCAGAAACCCTAACGCCGCCGCCGGAAATTGTCTACGGCGGCGGCGACACCTAAAAGCCACCCAAACTTACTCCATATACTCCCATACATCTCCTAAATCCCACCATACCAATTAAACACCCAAAAATCTCAGATCTAAGATCTAAAAACCCAAGAACCCTAGCTCCACCACCGGAAATCGCCTACAGCGACAGTAGAGTCCTAAACCTACCCAAACTCATACCATACAACCACTACACCCCCTAGAGCCTTATTCTACCCATAGATCCCAAAAGGACCCCACCAAAAACCCTAGATCTCAGATCTAGTTTCTCCAAAACCCTATATTTGCCTTTCCCTTTTTAAAATTTCACCTAGCTTGTCTAATAATCCTCTTGCCAGTATCTCCCATCAGGGATCTCAGATCCCAGATGGGTGTTTTGGCACGAGGGTTTTTAACAACTAAATTTCATTTTTTGCTAAAAACAATTCGGTATAATTTCTTTTTCCCTTTTTTGTTTTTCCTTTATATTTATTATGTGCTTTATTTTTATTAATTTTTATGTTTATTTTTTAGTTTTTATTTTGTTTAGATTAGTTAAGTAGAATCGATGTTATTTATTTATTTATTTATTTACTTTTTTTATTTGGTAGTTGTTTAGGAATGGGGCTTCACCGAAGTGACCCGTTCAACTTGGCTCAGAAATTGGGCATGTCTGTGATAGACAGACCCATAGATTTGTTAAAGATTAAGATCTCAAGGTCTATAGTCCAAGAGTCACACGACTCAGGCCCAGAACCAGTCTGGTTCTGAGGCAATTCCAAAACTCTTAAGGGTTAATTTTGGAATTTAAGTTTGAATTCTTTTTCAAAAATGTTAAGCAACTTCTAGAATAGGGACAACTGTCTCAATGCTGAGTAGGAAAGGATAGGGATAAGATCCCAAATATTCATAAATTGGACAGTTGTCCATTTTGTGTGATAAGAAGGTATCAAAAATTGGACAGATGTCCGTATTTCTGTTTAGGAGAGATGCTTTTTCCCTGATTTTAGGGAATGCTGGCAGATTCCTTTTGGTACCCTAATCCTTTTCCTTTTTCACTCCCTCACTCTATATAAACACTCAGCTTTTTCTTCATTAGACACCTGAATACACCTACACACATCTACACACACACATAGACGAAAACATATACACACACCGAAATTTCTTTAGAAATCACTAAGTCTGCACTGCCTTGAGTCCATTGCCTTTCACTTTCAAAAACTTCTGAAAAACCATCTTTGGTGTTTCAGAAACAAAAATATATATTACTTTTCTGTTTTCAAGTCCTGGGTTTTCAAGTTCAAGTTGAGAACTTTGGTTTTCTACTGGGTTTCATTGCTGCTGCTTTCACTCAAATTTTTCAGAGACATATTTTCTCTTTACTTTGGTTTCGCTGTTATCAAGGTATTACCCTTTTACAATGTAAAATCTCAAGTTTATTATTCTAGCCACTTGATTTTTATCTTGGTATTTTGGTTTGAATGCAGTGTTCTTTTATCTGTGAGTTAAATTACTGCTGTAAAATTTGTTGGATTGAAGTCGGTTTATATTGGAAATTATGAGCAAGTCTGTTGATAGTTGTTCATGAATACTGTTTAAGTCGTATTAATTATCACCGCTAAGGTTTATTGAAAGTTGTTTAACATCTTTTCAAAACTCCTTGCATTTGTTTATGACGCAAAGTGATACCTTTAAAACGTATGCATTTAATTACAACAATAGGAGTAAAACAGTAGTCAGAAAACGAATTGTAAGATTTGTTATAGATAAGTGGTAATAATTTAGTTACTACCCTCTTTTCGTATAGTATGTCAATATATATATATATATATATATATATATATATATATATATATATATATATATATATATATATATTATTTAATATGGACTATATCACTTAATACAAACAGTTCTGTCCTTTCGTTAATTTATAAAACTGTTGGATTATGAAAAACTGAGTTTCCTGAGCAAACTGAACAGTAACCATGGTACATTTCAAGTCTAAATTAATTGGGTCCATGGGATTGTACTCTAGGTTTTCTACTAATAAATCGAATAGACCATTCGATTAAAGGCATTTACTCTCTAGAGTTTAGATGTAAAATGATTTTTTTAATCTATCACTTTAACATAGTGTTAACGCAAGAAATAGAAGACTTAGGAAATCAGTGGAAATATTATTTAATTAAACCGGATTTTTGATTTACTTTACTCGCGTCCCAAAACCCCCTTTAGCATTCTGTTTCAAAATATATACAAAATATAAGTAAAATAATACAATTTCCACCACAAAATATTGGTCCCAAATTCGTTCAAATAAATGTGTATTGGGCCAGGGTCATTTGGACACATCATCAGGCCCAAATCTCCCTGAATTAAATTGGCTTAGTTGATTGAATGATCGATAATATGTGTATTGGGCCAGAGTTTGTTTGGACTCAGCCACTATCTGGCCCCAAATCATTTTCGATTAAGATTCAGTTTAGCTGGCCCAAATGATTGAAACTGTATGTATTGGGCCAGAACCCATTGGGACTCGGCCTTTATCAGGTCCAAACACTCTTAATTACGGGCATGTTTGGCCGTTAATACATGAGCTTCCCCATCTAATTCAAACAATTGTATTACATAGTATTGAACCTTTACACCTAGTTACACGACATAAGGTACTTAGCTTAGAGACATAATCATAACTTAGGTATACTTGTAATCGAACTAATTATTACAATTATGTATACGTACGCGTGACATAGTTATGCTGCCACAAACAAACCAAGGTACACATTCGCGTGACCGCGGTCAAACATTCTTAGTAAAACGCCTTAATTAAATAATCGTAGAAATGCTTTTAGGTTGTGATGATCCAAAGGGTCATTTTATGAATTAAGACACTATTCCAGGCTTGTTAGCCTTTAAAAGACTAAATTTAACCACCTCGATTTGTGTGCGCAGTCCGGGCGTGAAATCGGAAAGCTTTTATGTGAAAATATGAGAAATAGTAATTTTTAGAGTTAAAATTTGGTTAAAGTTGACTTTGGTCAACAATTTTGATAAACGGGCCCAGATCTGTGTTTCGGCAATACCGGGAGTTCCGCAGTAAAATATGAGACTTGGGCGTATGCCCGAAATTGAATTCCAAGGTCCCTAGCCTTAGAAAACAATTTTTTTTTAAAAATTATTGTGCTGGTAATTACAGGAAATAAAGAAATGAAATAATAGGTGAAATTGTTGGTATGGGGACCGTACTTTGGTTCCGGACCCCGAAACAAGTTTGTTATAGTATTTACGTCTTATCTGTGAAGTTTGATGAGAATTAGAGTTGATTTGACGTGATTCGGACGTTCGGTTGAAAAGTTAGGAATTTGAGTGTTCTTTAGGAAATCTTGAGTTTTGGGGTTAATTTGTAATTTTTAATGTTATTTTGATGATTTGATCGCACGATCAAGTCTGTATGATGTTTTTAGAATTGCGTGCATTTTTTGTTTGGAGCCCTTAGGGCTCGGGAGAGTTTCGGGTAGGCTACAGAGTGTTTAGACTTAGAAAAAATTTTACACAACTGATATCTGGTGTGGCATGCCTCTGATCTCGCATTTGCGAGATCAGGCTTCGCATTTGCGAAGTCCTTGTCCAGCCTCAGATCTCGCAAATGCGAGATTTCTGGCCACAATTGCGAGACAGCATATGTCGCAAATGCGACAAATTCATCGCGTTTGCGACCTGTTCGCAAATGCGAGACCTGCAACCTGTTAAAACAGATTTTAGACGGGTTTTTCACCTCTTTTCCAATTCTCTCAAACCCTAAACCTCCATAGGCGATTTTTCAAAGACCCAAACTTCTCCAAATCATTGGTAAGTGATCTCTAACTAATCCCTTTCATTCCTTAACAACTTCTAACAAGATTTCAACCTAGAATCTAGAGTTTTCATGTTGAAAATTGAGATTTTTGGGTAGAACTTAGGAATTTCAAAATTTGGGAATTTAGACCTCGAATTGAGGTCGGATTCCAAAATCAATTGTATATCCGGGCTCTGGGAAGAATGGGTAAACAAATTTTGGTCCGAACCTCGAGTTTAGGCCAAGCGGGCCCGGGGTCGATTTTCATATTTTGTTGGGAAAACTTCGGAAAACCATGATTTTGTATTAAAGTTAGCACCTTTAGCATTAATTAATGATGTTAAACCAATTATGATTAGATACAAGTGAGTTTAAGGCCAATTCTAAAGGAAAAGCAGTGCTTGAGCAGTGAGTGGCCTGCGAATTCGAGGTAAGTGTTGTGTCTAACCTTAGCTTGAGGAAATAGGTGTTTGGTGATTACTTGCTACGTGCTTTATTTCTAAATACAATGTATAGGTGAGGTGACGAGTACCTATACGTTGTGTTCATGTCATAATATGCGAGTATAAGTTAATTCTTGTATTTTTTGTTGTTTTAGAGCCTAATACTTGTGATCATTGTGTTATTGAAAATGTTGGAACGTTAGTATCCGGTTCCACTAAAATGGGTGATATTGTGAAATACTGAGTTGAGATTTAAATGATAAATAATGATGGAAACTATGTTGAAATATTGATTTCCTGTGAAATCCTTCTTGTTATGCTGTCATTGATTATGTGTTTGGTGAGGACGAGTGTAAAGCACGAAGGGTGATGCCGTTCCATTATTTATATTCATTACATGGTGAGGATGAGAGTAAAAGCATGAAGGGTGATGTCGTGCCATTATTCATTTTCACTGCATTTTATTTATTGGTTTATCAATGTTCATATCTACTTTTTCATTGTTTCAATCCTTATGATAAGATTCCCCATAGCATGACTCCTTCCTATTGTTTGTTATTTGTAAATTCCTTACTTGATGTTATTTCTGCTAGCATGATTATTCTGTCCAGGTTTTTATGTGGTGTCTTGTCCTAGCCTCGTCACTAATTCGCCGAGGTTAGGCTCGGCACTTACTCAGTACATGGGATCGGTTGTACTGATACTACACTCTGCACTTCTTGTGCAGATCCAGGTACCAGTCGGAGTTAGGAGATAGTAGTAGCTGACATCATCTACGCGGGGACACGAGGTAGATCTGCTGGCGTCCGCAGATTCATGGAGTCTTCTCTTTACTTTATAGACACTGTTTTATTTCATTCAAAGTAGAGATACATTCTTTCAACCCATTATTTGTAGTATTCTTAGTAGTTCGTGAATTGCGACACCGGACTCTGGGTAGTCTTATAGTTATATATTTAGTTCGCGGTTCAGTTTATTCTTTCGGATATTATTCATGGTATGGTTTATTATAATATATTAGAACCAGCATTCATTATTAAATTGTTCTGTTGTGTATAGGTAAAGTTTTAGAGGAAATAATTAAACGAGTTCTAACAATGGCTTGCCTAGCAAGTGTGGTGTTAGGTGCCATCACGATCCCGTGGGGTGGGAATTTGGGTCGTGACAAGTTGGTATCAGAGCACTAGGTTGCCTAGGTCTAACAATTCATGAACAAGCTTAATAGAGTTTGAAGGATCGGTACGGAGACGTCTGTACTTATCCCTCATAGGCTATAAAGTTAGGAAACAAACTCAATTTTATTTCTACTCTATCGTGCGATTCTTGTTATCTATAATACTGTTTGAACTCTTCTACTCTCTCGCAGATGGCGAGAACACGTGCAACCTCTTCAGCGGACCAACAATCGGTCTTCCAGCAGCAACATCTTCTACTAGGGGTAGAGGCCGAGGAAGGGGCAGGACCCAGCCCATTGCTCAGACAGCAGCCCCAGCTGCGGAGCCCCAGATTGAGATTAACGAGGGGGTTCTAGCTCAGGCCGTTCCAGCGGGACCAACTCAGGTCCCAGAGGGATTTATTGCCACCTTCTGTCATGCAGTTTGTACGACTATGACCTTGTGAATGCACCTATGCGACTTTTCCTTCCTTTTTCCTCCAGCTTTTAGCCAATTTGTAGGCCTCACTTGTAAACATATACAGAGCTTGACAAGATGTCCCTTTGGGAATCTATAGATATACTGAAGTCTTTGCTCGGTACTTTGTTGAACTTACGAATATTGCTATATTTCAGTTCATAGGCCCGGTTATCCATCTGTATGATTTTACTGCATCTAAGTAGGTCATACTATACCATAACTCTTACTTCGATTTATCGCGCTACCAAACTCTAGGTTACTTTCATTGCTTATCCTATATGCATAAATCTAAGTCTTTTAATGCTTCATTTACTGTTCATCTTAAGAATGTCGACCTAATTTCATCTCATACTTTGTGACTTGTGTGCATCCATTGTTTATTCACCTTAATATTGATCTATAATATACCATTGATAGCTTGAAACCTCTTACGTAATCAGGGCTCACGTTGCATCGTGGAACATTTGAAGTGATTTTTGTGATCTACCTGGGGCAAAACTATACCATACTTCCATAGCCGTATTTCATAGCATCCCAATGTGATTTACTTACGTGGGTATTTTAATCCTGTACAATTCTTGAAATCCCTTTATTTATCACAATTACACCCTTATTCTATTAGCAGGGCAACATTCCATCTCTTCTAAATGTTACTAGTCTTAGATTCCTTTGAGTTTATTCAGGCTATACTGAGCTTTCTACAACTTAGAGAAACCATCAGCTCTCCTTGTTTTCATGAGCTTAATCTTGAGGACTTACCCATTTTCGTCACCTTCTCACTTGCCCTTTTCTTATCCTTACTCTTGTATTTCTAAAATCTTTTCGCTCTACCATACTTTAGTTTGTGGTTTACACATATCCATTTATACTACTCTCAACCTTCCTTCAACTTACATGCATCATAGATTTCCTTGTGTTATTCTGGAACATCAAACGAGACATCACATCGTCTCAAACTCTTCCTTACTCTCTTAACTAAATCTCTCGATACCTAGAAATCATAGGTTGCAAGATATGCCATTGACGATGCCGCCATCATTCCTGGATACTGAGTCCCCGCGCTTCAAGCCTTCTATCTGAAGTATGAACTGTTCACAAACTTCGGCGTTTGAGTGTTTCGTACGTTGTTTACCTTTACCTTACTAAAGTCTTGCATCACATCTTCTACCTCTTTCATAACCTCCCTTCCACATAGGTATGATTAACATCCACAACTTGGAGCTTTATTATAATACTACAATCCGGTGGGAGCTTCATACTGACTTCTTATGAGGCTGTTACTTCTCTAACTCGCTTTAAAGTAGAGCCATTATAGACTATGGTTGTTGTACTATCTCTCTTGTACCTCTGATATTTAAGTTGGTCCTGCAATGTTCTCGATCACAGGTTTTTTATAATTTTCTTGGTCCAATAATCAGACTCCTGATTTACTTAGTTGATGTAACTCTTTAGTTTCCTCTTCCCTTTGATCAACCTTCGTGTAGGCTTAATATATCTTCCGATCTGCGGCTTATGGTATTAATTATTACTTTAGTCCTTCGTGGACGCTATATAATATCCATGATATAATCTTCTAACAATTCAATTCTTTGTCTATGACCCGGACTCAATTCTTTCTTTTAACTTATCTTGGAGTCTTCTACGGTTGTATGATTGTCAACATATATGTATACTCCAAAATCGCAAGTGCATTCATAACGTTACTTACTCTGGATCATTGATCGAATGGTTCCTTTCGTTTCTTCTCAACTTTCTTTAAACGTAAGCTATTACTTTTCCTGGTCTTCTGCCTCCTTGTTGCGTGCATGAGCATACTTAGCTTATCTTAGTTCCCACGCATGCCGAAACTTTCGTGCAACTCATGTGATCTTGAATATTAATTTTGAATTTGCTTCCCGTTCGTTAGCCACGGTAGGTGCCATTTTTTTTATAACGTGCATACAATGTTATTTTAAGACTGTTGTTACAAGACCATTTCCTCTTTAAGTCACTGTGCTTAGGTTGAAGCCTTTTTCCTTATTTCCTCAGCTAGTCTTTCATTGTAGTACTTAGGGAGGACCCTCTGACTCTTGCAAAGCTGTGAGCTTATTACATCGCATACCCGATGGAATTCTTGATGTTCACACTCACCTATAATTATCCTTAGTTCTTACCTCCACGCCCTTGTGCTTGTAGGGTTGCTTCTGAACTGGTATTTTGACTGTCTTCCTAGTGGAACTCTCTTTTATTTCCATTACATTCATACGATACCTTTAACTACCCCAATCCCTATCTGAATATTTCACAAATATAACAATGACATTACCGCGAGGCTGAATTCACTATATTGAGTTTTACCATGTTTATCTTGCCAATCTGCTGACTCATTTGTAACTTCCTGTTTAGCCATAACTAGGCTCTTCCTGAATCAACTACCAACTGCTCGTTGTCCCATTCTCATATCAATGTTCCGCGTAATCTTTCTTGGTTTATTTCCTTTATCTTAACTTACCTTTCGCACTGGATCTTTATTTATCAATAACATCCCGGGAAGGAACCCTTACTTCCTTTCCTTGACATCGTGTTTGCATAATGTTCTGAAATCGTAGCATATATGTAGGCTTTGAATAACTGCAATCTCATCCCTTTCTCAATTTTATCGCATTCTTGTTTTACCATTCCATAATTACCAGAATCGATTAACTGTGACTTAATGCCATTATCACCCCATATTCCCCCCTTTAGGGGAGTACTAAGAGTTGGAGCTACGACGACCTATCTATAGATGTTTTACCTCTTTATCTTTGGAGTCCTTTCCCATCATCGATGACCCTTACTAGCCTCGCGGTAATCCTTCTGTACTAAGGATAACGAAATCTCCTTACTCGTGAGGGTGACACTTAGTGTAACTGGCACATTCAGCCCTTTAAGCTTAACTTTGCTCACAATGCTTGCTTTAGGGAAGTGTCTTCCTGCATGACCATTCTCTGAATTTGTCATGAATCTTCTTCTGTTGTTTATTATGTTATCGCCGGAACAAAATATGAAATTCTCATTATGTCGACCATTATCACTCACTCAGTCCCTAATTTATGTTTAGTTTATCTTGTTCAACAGCCCATACTGATTTCTAGTACTCTGGGGTCTAACTTTTCCTTCTAGTAGTCGCATTGGAGTCACGAACTTATTTCTCGAAATGAATGACTTTATGGCCTATACTCTTTTGTTTTCTTAAGGCATGCCACCTCTCATCTCCTCCTTCACTTGACTATAGATTCTGTAATTGATGTTTTATACGTCAATGACACAGAAGAAGTGGGGGGGGGGGGGGGGTTTGTGGGGGGTTCAATTTTCGAGTGCTGTCTTTATAGAAGAACTTGGTTCTTCTTGGTGTTCCAACTTCTACTGTTTGTGGAAAAGTAATTGCAGAATTAAAGAACACAACAATTTTACGTGGAAAATACCTGGCTCAAAAGGTGAAAAACCACGACATACTTCCCAGTAGGATTTTCCCAAACTCTTCACTATGACAATGAGCCAAACATCATTTACAAAATAAACTCTTTTGTAAACCTAAGGACTAACTCTAATCCCTTTGTAGCAAACTAGACTCTAGCTAATTGCGACAACTTCAAGTTAACTCTAACTTGAACAGTGTGTACCTATTACAATTTCTTCTAATAAAGCTAAAAGATACAATATTTAATCTCATACTACAAACCAACTAGACTCAAAAGATAACAAATGTAACTGGTTCTTCTAGCTGGTTCACGTAGCTTTTGTGTCGCACAAGGAATCTGCTTGCAAAATTGCTTTGGTAATTTTGCTTTCAGTTCTTGTTTCACTTCTACCTTTGTGCGATACAATCTTCAGCAGGAATGCTTCAACACTTTATAGAGTCAGTCGTTGAGATATGTTGTTCAATTCTAATGCAACTCTTCCTTGGTGGAAGAGTTTGTATTTATCTCAACTTCCTCCTTTTGTTTCTGTCCTTGCTGAACTCGAATTCTAACCTTTTATCAATTTGCAACTTTTTCGCTTTAGGAGACAACCTCTTAGTTCATGGATAATTCACAATCATGTTTATCTCCTGTGCATAGACGGTTCTTGTGCCAATGGGTCTGTTCGTGTATGTTTTCCCTGATGGACCTGGTTCAACTGGGTAGGCATTTGTCAGTCTTCAAAACCATGCAGTGACTTGGTTCAACAAACTTCCCCTTTTTGATGATGACAAACTATGTGCTTAACCACGTACAATCTTCAAACACTTTGTATAGTTTTAAGCATTTATCATAGAGAGACCAGGTTCATTAGGTTATAAATATCACAATTCTTTGAAATTTTGAAAAAACACATATCTTCCTCCTTTTGGCATCATCGAAAAGTTGCAAAATGATAAACTTACCAGGGTTATTAACAATTACTCATGGCCATTGAGGCAACTGCAGGTGCAAATCATGATTAATCATCAAAAGAAACCAATAAAATGTAAGCTAAGTAAGAAACTGAGACAAATTCAATAACTAACAAAAGCAGAATTCATTGATTAGATAGAAACCAAGCACCATACACTATAAGAACTAAAACAGTCACTACCATGAGCAAAACAAAAACAGAAACAGAACAAATCCCAAACTGGGCATTGAAGGGCGTTTTTGGTGGCACTGGACTCCTAAGGCTGGGAAGGGGCAGATGAGGTTGAGGTCTTGGCTTGAAGGAGAGAAAGCATTTGTTGAATAACACCTTTATTCTTCTCCTTCTCTTTGGCTAATTCAACTCTGAGAGCATCCCGCTCAGCCTCAACCTCAATAAGGCGAGATTTCAATCGAAGGATCTCAACATCCTTTATCTCACCTTCCTGCACCAATGACCTGACCTTGCTATTAATAGGCTGCTTCCTAGATGAACCAGGTTCATCCTCCGAAACATTTACATTGTAGTCACAGGTCAGCAGAATATTCTTCCCAAAGAAATCCTTAGTAGTAGCCATCTCAGCTTTCTTCACAGGAACCTCGAAATGGGCAAGCACAACAGTCAGAATAAATCCATATTGTATGGCGTATGCCTTGGCCCCATTCACAACTCTGTCCAAGAGATGGATGATGAAAGCTGGCCAATTTATCTGCTTACCCCTATACAAGCATTCCATAAGCGTTAAGTCCATGTAGCTGGCAATGTGCCTACGCTCTTGTCTTGGTAGCAGGAACTTGATCACAAACTCGAAGAATAACTTGTGCTGGGGATTCATTTCACTCTTATACACTGACCTGGGCTCAAGTTCTTCCTGATTTTCACAGAAAAATCTGGTAATATTCAGA
Source organism: Nicotiana undulata (assembly GCA_005239495.1). Lineage (NCBI taxonomy): Eukaryota > Viridiplantae > Streptophyta > Magnoliopsida > Solanales > Solanaceae > Nicotiana > Nicotiana undulata. The sequence goes on along the minus strand of ML290727.1, from coordinate 97,367 downwards.
GCAGAGGACATCTCATCGAGACTAGGCCATCTTTGCCTTGTGTAATCATCATAGCCCTCAGCAGGGATTTGCAGTATCTCTCCCAGCTCCTTTGCATCAAACGTGATCTGAACCCCTTTAACTGTGGAAGTTACCCTGCCATCTTTGACACTTGCGTTGGCCATAAACTCCACCAACTTATTCCTTGCCATCCTGCCTTCAAGGTGAAGAACCTTGCCCTTCCACCCTTGCACCTCCAGGGTATCCATCAGGAAGATCATCCTTGATTCTTCAAGATCTCTCACAAGTTTTCCCTTAAGCATAGTACGCTTGTCAAACATGGTGAATTTATCATATTGCTCACCAGACACCTCCTCTTCTCCTCCACTCAATTCCTCTTCTTCAACAATCTTGACTTTCTTGGCCTTAGACCTGGTCCTTTTTGCAGTGGTTGAGGGTGTGGCAGACACAGATGCTGACTTCTTGGAAGAAGCCTTAGCCTTATTGGGTTTAGGTGTCTCTACCACAACTGGAGTAGGCTGCCCCTCATGATGGACCAGGTCCATCGTATCATCATCAACAGTAACAGCCTCAATAGGCTCTCCAACCTTTGCCTCTCCCTTGGCAGCCTTCTTCTTCTTGCTCTCTCTCAGAGCCCTTTCCAACTCTTCTTCTCCTTGTCGAACAACACTTCTAGTAGCACGAACCTTTGGGGTAGGAGCATTAGCAGATATTGGAGCTTTCCTTTTCCTTGGTGGAGCAGGGGTAGTGACCTTCTTAGACTTTGGAGTTCTTCTCTTTTTGGGATTATAGGACTCCCCAACTGCCTTAGCATCTCTGCCAACGTCACCTCAATAGATGAACCAGGTTCATCTACTGACTTTTGAAGGCTCTCCAGACCTGCTGCTGCCTCCCCACAAATGCTTCCCCCTAAATCTGGGACTCCTTCTTCATCAATCACATCAGTGGGGCCACAAATAGCCAAAGTGGCACTGTCCTCCCCTGATCCCCTTACCGAGCTCCCTTCTCCCTCTCTCTCATGATTTTTATTTTCCCCCAGTTTTCTCCGCCTATCCGGCATTTCTACATCAACAATTGACCCAACCAAAACAAACCTATTTTCAGAAGTAGCAATTGTCGACCCAACTTCAATATTACCTTGTTCTGTGTCAGATGAAATAGGTGTTTCATCCTCATTAGCAGATTTGAAAACTCACTGGAGGATTGAGAGTCTTGGACCTTGTCAGCATGAAGTATCTCCTCTAAAAATCTGGCACGAGACCCAGAAGCTACTGATTTTCTTGCCAAAACTTTCACTCTACGTGCCCTAGGGGCTGGAGTAGGGGTAGGTGTAGGTTCAGGAGTAGGTTCAAGAACTGGAGGGTTTTGGGGGGTTGAAGACCTGGCTGGAGAATGTGAACTGTATACTGATGGAGAATTAGAACTAGAATCACCGTCCTCATAATCATGGGTGGATAAGGAAGATGAAACATCTGGTTGTGAAGACATTTTTATGAAGAATTTGGAAGAGAAGAAAGTTGATCAGTTTTGGTTTGAGAGGAAAGATGAACTAGGTTCGACGATTATGTTATGAAGAGGGGAGGTAATGATGGCCTTTTAAAGATGTGGCTATTAAGTGTACAATGGGAAGAATATTTAATCAAGCGGGAGTCTAATCGATGTAGGATTGTCATTGATTAGACGGTTATAAACCCCTAAATCTAGGCGACTTAAGATACGATGGGACTCCTTGAAACTGGTTCATTTTAGGATAAGTACTGAGAATTTGACTTGAACCAAATATAGATAGAGTCCTGCTCATGTGTGACTATAATTAATTCAAGAAGTGTATGGAGATGAGAACGTACCTTGTCAGTCAGATGAACCAGCGGCGATGAACCAGGTTCATCGTGTTATAGTTGTTAATATGCCTCAATTTACAAATATAGAAAAACATCATTAGCAACTAGGGAATCATATTAATACATGGCAAGAGAGTATGGCAATAAAGTCATGTTACTGAGCAATGATTAGTCTGGTTAATTATCTATTTTAGTGTTTCTAGCCAAATTGTTTTTTTCAATTTTTCATTTTTTTCAATTATGTGATCTTAATCATCCCTAATTCAAGCTGGTTTCTCTCAAAAGGCTCCCTACTCAATGCTTTAGTAAATATGTCTGCAATTTGCTTGTCAGTAGCACAAAATTCAATTGAGATCATTCCTTTTTCATAGTTATCCCTTAGGAAATGGTGTCTAACATCTATGTGCTTAGTTCTTTTATGATGAACCGGGTTCTTTGTCATACTAATTGCACTAGTGTTGTCACAGAAAATAGGAATGCATCCAACCTCTATACCAAAGTCCATGAGTTGTTGCTTGATCCATAGCAACTGAGCACAGCATGAGGCTGCAGCCACATATTCAGCCTCAGCAGTAGACAAGGCTACTGAATTTTGTTTCTTGGTGGCCCAAGACACAAGGCAAGAGCCCAAAAAGTGAGCCATGCCTGAAGTACTTTTCCTGCCAAGCAGGAAACCTGCATAATCTGCATCAGCATATCCTACAAGGTCGAAATTACTACCTTTAGGATACCAAAGGCATAAATCAGTAGTGCCTTTCAGATATCTCAGAATTCTCTTGACTGCAGTGAGATGAGACTCCTTTGGATTTTCCTGAAACCTAGCACACAGTCCTACACTGAACACAATATCAGGTCTGCTGGCAGTGAGATATAATAAATACCCAATCATCCCTCCGTATAGCTTCTGATCAACGGATGAACCAAGTTCATCCACATCTAATTTTGTAGTTGTGGCTATGGGGGTGTCAATTTCCTTTGAGTCTTCCATTTTAAATCTTTTGAGTAATTCCTTCACATATTTTTGTTGATGGATCATTGTTCCATTTGATTTTTTCTTGATTTGCAAGCCTAAGAAGAAGTTTAGCTCACCGATCATACTCATCTCAAATTCACTCCCCATAATTTTAGGAAATTCCTTACTCAATTTTTCAGTGGTCGCACCAAATATGATATCATCCACATATATATGCAAAACTAGGAGATCCTTACCCTTTTCCTTTAAGAGTAGGGTACTGTCTATTTTTCCTCGTTTGTATCCATGTTCTAGCAGGAATTTTGATAGTCGTTCATACCATGCTCTTGGTGCTTGTTTGAGTCCATACAAAGCCTTGTCAAGTTTGTATACATGGTCAAGTGTCTCCTTGCTTTCAAAACCTGGAGGCTGTTTGACGAATACTTCTTCCTTCAGATAGCCATTGAGGAAAGCACTCTTAACATCCATCAGATGGAGAGTGAATTCCATGTGTGCAGCAAATGCTATAAGAAGTCTGATTGCCTCCATTCTTGCCACAGGATCAAAGGTCTCATCATAGTCAATTCTCTCTTCTTGACTATATACTTGGAAAACCAGTCTAGCGTTGTTTCTTGTAACATTTCCATCCTCATCGAGCTTGTTCCTGAAGACCCACTTTGTGCTAATCACTGATCTGTATAGTGGTCTGGGTACCAAGTGCCATACTTGACTTCTTTCAAATTGATTCAGATCTTCTTGCATGGCCTTTACCCAGTCAACATCCTGTAGGGCTTCACCAATGTTTTTTGGTTCAATCAAGGATAGAAAGGCATCAAACGCACACAGATTTTTCAAAAAGGATCTTGTTTTGATTCCAGATGTCAAGTTTGTTATGATGTTCTCAAGAGGGTGAGAACTCTAATATCTGTGTGGTTTGAGCACCAACTGTTCACTTCTAGATAGTTCCATGGTGTCTTGTTGTTGTGGAACATGATCAGGGCCAAGGTTCACATGTTGAGTTTTCCTGTCATGTTGCTTGGGGTAGTTGGACCTGGTCCATCACCTGTTCCATCTTCCATATTTGCTTCAATGTGTTCACTGCTTCTCACCAGTCCAAGCTCCTCATCTTCTGGTTCCTGTCTCTCAGAAAGAGTGTTAGTTTCATCAAAGACAACATGCACACTCTCTTCTACACACATAGTTCTTTTATTATACACTTTATAAGCTTTGCTATGTGATGAATATCCCAAGAATACTCCCTCATCACTTCTGGGATCAAATTTACCTAGGGAATATTTGCCATTATTGTGCTCAAATCACTTGCATCTGAAAGCCCTAAGGTGGTATATGTCGGGCTTTCTCCCTTTAAGTAATTCATAAGGAGTTTTCTCTACTAGTGGCCTGGTCATGCATCTATTTTATATGTAGCATGCAGTGTTTATTGCTTCTGCCCAGAAGCTGTGGGGTAGTTTGCTAGAAAGAAGCATGGTTCTTGCCATGTCTTCAAGAGTTATATTCTTTCTTTCAACAACCCCATTTTGATGTTGGGTTCTAGGGGCAGAAAAGTTGTGATTGATACCATGTTCATCACAGAACTCAGCAAACTTTGCATTCTCAAATTCAGTACCATGATCAGATCTTATGGATGCTAGTTGATTTCCTAACTGTTTTTTGAGTTTTTCTAACAAATGAAGTGAACATATCAAATGCTTCATCTTTAGATGTCAGCATTTGATATGTCAGAACATATCAAATGCTTCATATTCATCTTGAGTAGTCATCAACTAGCACCATAACATATTTCTTACTACCTCTGCTCAGAGTTCTCATAGGACCACAAAGATCCATATGAACCAGTTCCAACGTCCTGGTGGTACTGACCATTTCTTACTTTTGAAAGAGGATCTTACCTGCTTCCCCCTTGCACATGCCTCACAAATTTTGTCTTCCTTGAACTTAATGTTAGGAATCCCTACCACTAAGTCCCTGGAGACTAATTTGTTAAGTTGATTTAGACTCGCGTGACCAAGTTGTTTGTGCCAAAGGAGGGGATCACTGTCCAACACACTTAAGCAAGTGAGTTCATCTTCGGACAGTGTGGACAAGTCTATGACATAGATATTTATTCATTTTCTTTCCCTGTAAAACAATCTTGACAGTAAGCAGGTTGATCACAAAGCATTTTGTGGAAGTGAAAGCAACAAGGTTACCTTTGTCACACAATGTGACACACTTATCAGGCTATATTTCAAGCCATTTATCAGGTACACATGTTCGATGGAACGTGTGTCATCCTTACCTACCTTGCCAACCCCAATAATTTCACCTTTCTTTCCGTTTCCAAAGGAGACATTTCCTCCTTTGAGGCTTTCAAGTGAAAGGAACTGTTCCTTGTTCCCTGTCATATGCTTTGAGCATCCACTGTCCAAATACCAAATTTGGATGCTTCCTCTCACTTGAACCTACAAAAAGAAATCAGGGGTTAGTTTTAAGAACCCAAACTAGTTTGGGTCCTTTTCTATGAGAGAATGGATGAATCAAGTTTTTTTCTGGCCCAATTTGGTAACCAATTTTTATTTTTAACAAACCTCTCATTTTTTCGACTGATCTGCTCTTTTGCAGTACACTCAATTTTGTAGTGGCCAGTCTTACCACAGTGGGTGCAGATTTTATTCTCAGGGAGAGTGAGATACTTTCTTTTGGGATCCCACTTAGGCAATTGACTCCCAAAGCCAAGCCCTCTCCGGTTGCTACTATGATTCTCTTGAAGCCATGTCAAGGCATCAGAGGATTTATTCCATTTACAAGTTCGATCCAACTCATGTTTGACTTTACCAAGTTGTTCTTTAAGTGTCCTTATCTGTTCATCCTTGGCATACATCTTATCTTTTAGTTTTCCTATATTTTCTTCTAACATGATATAAGAATTATCAACAATCTTTTTACTGGATCCTAGCTTTAATTTTAAGTTTTCAGATTTGAGCTCTAGAATCTCAGTTTCAAGTGGATGAACCTGGTTCAACAAGACAATGTTTTTCTTTTCAGATTCACTTACTCTGATTTCCAGGTTCATGCATTTTGCTTTTAGCATTGCACATTATTTAGAGAGTTGTTCCTTTTCTTTGGTTGTTTCTTCAGAATCATCCATGAAATCAAGTAGCAACTCAGAGATCTTTTCCTTAGATAGGAACTTTATTTTGTTTTTAAGATGGGAAATACTTACCTCTAGCTCTTCATGTGATTCCTCATCATATTCTCCAATTTCCATGAGCGCCTGATCTTCATTATCACCATCTTCTGATTCTTCATCTGAACTTTCCCCCCAAGCAGCAACCATAGCTTTTGTTCTGGTTTTCTTGGGTTGGACTAGTTCCTTCTTCCTGTTCCTTCTTTCAAATCTCTCCTTTTTCCATTCCACTTCCCACTGAGGACAGTGCTTGATAAGGTGGTTAGTCTTTCCACACTTGTAGCATCCCTCGTTGGTTGGCCTTTCTAGAGCTTTTGCTTTGTTGTAGTTTCCTCCTCTAGAGATGCCCTTCTTCCTTATGAGAAAGTTTCTGAATTCTTTGGTAATCATGGCCATCTCATCTTCCTCCAGATCTGCTCCCTCAGTGATCCTCAGTGCTAGACTCCTCTCCTTCTTTGGAGCATCCATTTTCATTGTCTGCCTTCTGAGTTCATAAGCAGTAAGGTTTCCAATTAGCTCGTCCAATATGAGGGTTGCCATATTTTTGGATTCCTGGATAGCAGTGATCTTACTTTCCCAGGAAATTGGCAAGACCCTTGTCAGGATCTTCTCTACCCTGTCCTCTTCAAGAATGACTCTACCAAGAGACTTAAGTTCATTTGTCAAGGTTGTGAACTTTGTGTACATCTCTTGGATTGTCTCTCCTTCTTTCATAGTGAAGATTTCATGCTGAGAGTATAGTAGAGTACCTCTTGATCTTTTCACTTGAGGTGTTCCTTCATGGGCTACTTGTAAGGTATCCCAGATTTCTTTGAAAGTGGTGCAACTTTGAATCCTACTGTACTCGTCTGGACCTAGTCCACAAACTAGCCACTTTTTGGCCTTAGAAATTTTCTCCCATTTCTTCAAATCCTCAGCAGTGCAATCAGCCCTAGTTTTTGGTACATCTACACCTTCAGCAGTCTTCTTCATGGTAGCTAGGGGACCATCAGTGACTATGTCCCAAAGTTCATAGTCTTCTCCAATAAGGTGGTCCTTCATCATGTTCTTCCACCAGGAGTAATACTGTCCATTGAAGAGTGGTGGCCTTGCATTTGATTGACCCTCCTAGTTTCCAGGTGGTGCACTCATTTTGATCTTTTCCAAGGTGTTAGCCTTCTTAAGGATAACCCGCTCTGATACCAATTGATGTTTTATACGTCAATGCCACGCAAGAGGGGGGTGATTTGTGTGGTGTCCAATTTTCAAGTGCTGCCTTTATAGAAGAATCTGGTTCTTCTTGGTGTTCCAACTTCTACTGTTTGCGGAAAAGTAATTGCAGAATTAAAGAACACAGAAATTTTATGTGGAAAACACCTAGCTCAAAAGGTGAAAAAACCACGACCTACTTCCCAGTAGGATTTTCCCAAACTCTTCACTATGACAATGAGCCAAACAACATGTACAAAATAAACTCTTTTGTAAACCTAAGGACTAATTCTAATCCCTTTGTAGCAAACTAGCCTCTAGCTAATTGCGACAACTTCAAGTTAACTCTAACTTGAACAGTGTGTACCTATTACAATTGCTACTAATAAAGCTGAAAGATACAATATTTAATCTCCTACTACAAACCAACTAGACTCAAAAGATAATAGATGTAACTGGTTCTTCTAGCTGGTTCACGTAGCTTTTGTGTCGCACAAGGAATCTGCTTGCAAAATTTCTTTGGTAATTTTGCTTTCAGTTCTTGTTTCACTTCTGCCTTTGTGCGATACCATCTTCAGTAGGAATGCATCAACACTTTATAGAGTCAGTCGTTGAGAAATGTTGTTCAATTCTAATGCAACTCTTCCTTGGTGGAAGAGTTTGTATTTATCTCAACTTCCTCCTTTTGTTTCTGTCCTTGCTGAACTCGAATTCTAACCTCTTATCAATTTGCAACCTTTTCGCTTTAGGATACAACCTCTTAGTTCATGGATAATTCACAATCATGTTTATCTCCTGTGCATAGACGGTTCTTATGCCAATGGGTCTGTTCAAGTATGTTTGCCCTGATGGACCTGGTTCAACTGGGTAGGCATTTGTCAGTCTTCAAAACCATGCAGTGACTTGGTTCAACAGTAATACTCTACCGTTGTCATCCATGTATCACATCTTACTCATAATGCCTCATTATCTCTCTTCTTATTTTCGTGCTAATATTTCTGTCTATCGCTTTATTATGAAAACTTTAACAAGACATTCTTTCTCTACCAGGGACAGGAGCCACACTAAGGTAATATTTATCCGTTCAAGGCTTCCAGTGCCTGTCTTTGTAGTACTCATATCTAGATGTACTGTTTTAGAGTGCACCATCTGGGTGTCTCATAAGGAGATCTATTACCACATTTGCAATATCCTTCGGAAATGTCAACTAACACAAATAATCCGTTCACCATTTTGGGTTACTCTAACCCCAGGCGGATCCTGATATCTCGTCCTTCTCTTGAACCATATCTGTTAACTCCCATAGGGCATACTAAGATCGAATAGGCCAATTGTACATACCTCTATTACTGTTGAAAGTAACTCAAAAAGCTTATATTCCTCCACCTAAATTGTAAATATTGTTAACCTTCATTAACTGGGAGCCTCGTACCCTTCTTCATCTTGCTTCTCTTGTTTGTTGAAACTTGTATTTATTTTTTGAATCTCTCATTGTCTTTCACCATAAAGGTGGATAGGTATTTTTGCCTCAGGGTTCCTTATCACGAGGCTTACATGTCTTAGTACACACATGATTTGCGGGATACCTCATATTTATCCATCATAAGCATGATGAAAAAATTGAGTTCCTCTGACTCAACTCTTCCACATCTATATCTTTTACCAACCGTCCTTCTGGATGTAAGTATTATCATACTATAAGTAAAATAGAGTTTAGGAAATTGAGTTCTGTAGCGACCCAGTCGGTCATTTTGAGAGTTAGCGCCCCAATCCCCTAATAACCATCTTCCCCATGTTTCTTTATGCTTATGTAACTTGTCAGAATGATTAGTTGTGGATTCCGGAGAGTATTGGGACCCATAGTCCTTAAATATGAGTTCAAGTTCTAGAAATCAGACCGTAGTTGGAACTGTATGAAGACGGATCCGAAATGGAATTCTGTCAATTGCGTTAGCTCTGTTGAGTGATTTTGGGGTTAAGAGCGTGTTTGGAATAGGTTTTCGAGGTCTGTAGTAGATTTAGGCTTGAATGGCGAAATTTTGAATTTCGGCGATTTTGGCCGATAGGTGAAATTTTGATATCAGGTTCGGAATGGGACTCCAGAAGTGGCTGTAGGTCCGTAGTGTCATTTATGACCTGGTTGTCAAATTTGAGGTCATTCGGACTAGTTTTGACGTGTTTCGACATCGGTTGTAGATTTTGGAAAATTCTTAAGTTCTTAGGCTTGAATCCATGCAAAACTCTTGATTTTAGTGCTATGTGATGTGGTTTGAAGGCTCGACTAAGTTTGAATGAGGTATTAGGACTGGTTGGTAGGTTTGGTTGAGGTCCTGGGGGCCTCGGGTGTGTTTCGGATGCTCATCGGGTTAAATTTTAGACTTAGAGGGCATCAGATTTTTGCGGGTGCTGGTGTTCTTCTATGCGTTCGCGTGAGGGGTGTTGCGAAATACGTAGGTCAACTGGGCCAGGTGGGGGAATTTCTCTTCGTGTCCGCGTGAGGTTGTATGCGAATGCGTAGGTGTTGGCCAGGGGTGAATCGTGAACGCGTGGGCTAGCCCGCGTTCGCGTAGAAGAAGTGAGGCAGCAGGGGTTCGATAATTTACCCTTCGCGGTCGCGTGATATTGGCCGCGTTCTCATAGGGTTGGAGAAGCTGGGGAATGCGTTCGCGTGTGGATACCCGCGTTCGCGTAGGGAAAATTCGGGTGCGTGATTTTTACTCTTCGCGTTCGCGGCTGGGCTTCCGCGAACGCGATGAAAGACGTCTCTAGGCAGAATTAAACACCCAAAATCGAGAGTTTTATCCAAAATTTATGATTTGAACTTGGGAGCTCGGGGAATGGCGATTTTGGGAGATATTTTCACATGGGCGTTTTGGGTAAGTAATTCCTACTCGGTTTTGACTAATTTCCACGAATCTTAAGCTTAATTCATCCTTTAATTTCGAATTTGGGGTGAAAATTTGGGAAAAATTGGATAGTTTTGATCGAGATTTTGATATCCTGGGAAAAATCCGATTCAATTAATTTTGGTATGGTTAGACTCGTGAGTGAACGGGTGACCGGAATTTATAACTTTTACCCGATTCCGAGACGTGGGCCCGGGGGACTTTTTCGACGATTTTCCTAATTTCGCGTATTAGCTTTGAATTTATTAGTTAGATTAATTTCTTAAAGTTATATTTACATTATGCAATTTAATTGAATAGATTTGGGCCATTTGGAGTCGGGTACTCTTGGCAAGAACGTGATCTCAGGTTGAGTTGAGCAGTCGAGGTAAGTGGCTTGCCTAACTCTGTGTTGGGGACTTCCCCTTAGGTTATTTTTGACAATAAATTGTTGTGTGGGCGCCGTGTACGTGAGGTGACAAGTGCGTACACGGGTCATTCTTGCAAAAGTCCCATTTTCTTTCGAAAATTATAAATTGCTTTGTTCTTCTATTACATTACTTCAATGTGTTTAACTGTTTATCTTAGATTAGGGAAGCATGCTTATTTGTTTTCATATCAAATTGCCTAATTGACACTCTGTGCGCCATGATTAGTTAGTTTCTTCCTGTTTTTCCTACTCGTGTTAAGAGGAACTGATAAAATTGATGATTACATGTCCTTTACTTCGCATTGCATATTTAAATTGGGGACTACGGACGTATTCTGGGAGAAACTGTATATTTAAATTGGGGACTACAGACGTATTCTGGGAGATTCCCCATGTACCACATATTTAAATTGGGGACTACGGACGTATTCCGGGAGATCCCCCCCTGTACTGCATATTTATATTTGGAACTATGGGACGGTATCCCGGGAGATTCCACCTTGTGATACGTTATGCTGAGCCAAGGGCTCCATTTTACTGTTTTTAGCTCAGATTATTCTTTAAATTGTTTACTATAGAAAAAAAAATTCGTACTATTTAAACCGTTTTAGTTAAAAATCCAGTAGAGCCTTAACCTGACCTCGTCACTACTCGACTAGGGTTAGGCTTGGCACTTGTTGGGCACCAAATGTGGTGTACTCATGCTCTTTCCTGCACATGGTTTTCGTATGCAGACATGTTCGTTTCTCAGCCGTGTGGCTGGTTGTTGTTGCAGCTTCATTGAGGAGACCGTAAGGTATTTCTGCCGCATCCGTAAAATCCTCCGACTCACCTTCCATTCCATCTTATAGCGATACTTGTTATGTATTTTCTCTTTCCGGATTTGTATAGAGATATAATATAATAGAAGCTTGTGACTATATTGTGACATTCCAGGTTTTGGGATTATACTTGTACATGTCGAGTGGCGTTATTATGCGTATTTAGACTTTCTTTTTCATGTCTTTACTTTTATTGCTTTTTAATTGAGATTATCCGCAAAAATTTAGGCTTACCTAGTCGTAGAGACTAGGTGCCGTCATGATACCTTTCGGAGGGTAAAACGGGTCGTGAAAAGTTCTTACAACTAAGCTCACCACACGATCTAGAGTAGGAAGAAAGAGTGACAATCCTAAATGCCCCATAGCCTTCTTCTTATAAGTCTGGTGCACAACACACTCATAAACAAGACTCTACTAGACACGACTTGTAGACTTCCTAGGACATAACTGCTCTGATACCACTTCTGTCACGACCCAAACCGATGGGCCGCGACGGGCACCGGTACCTTACTCAACCGAGTACCAACATAACATATCTTTTCATATCATACTATCAAATATAACTGAGCCAGAAGGCTTCCATGATATAAGTAGAATACAACATGTAATACCAACTTATACATAAGATGTAGGGGCATATAAGACAAAAATAACCACTCGTACACTGAACATAGGCCGACAAAGCCATACAATCTTTTACTTACATGACATCTATCTACAAGCCTCTAAGAATACATAATTTTCAAAAAGGTCGGGACAGAGTCCCGCCATACCAAACTATACACATCTAAATCATACTAACCAAAAAAGTAACTCCGAAGCAAATGGAGCGCACCAACTGTCGCGCCCCCTTTTTCCAACTCCTTTCGGATCGGTCAAGGGTTTTGACATTATTGGGACAACTCGTTTCCTTTGGTAAAGGGGTATGAAAGTATTAGAAGAGTCTCCACGTAACGAGTTAAGGTGCGTTAGGGCACCTATTTGGGTTATTTACAAACAAAGATCAGATAACCAGAGACAGGGCAAGGGCTTGAAATTATTCCAAGGGGAAGGTGTTAGGCACCCCTTAGAATCCACAACTGTGGTTCCCGGCCAAACAACTTTGTGAATGTGAGCAAGTAGCAGATAGGCACTTAATTGTTTAAAACAAGTAAATGGTTTTGAAAGATTCGCAGTCTAAGCACACATGTGTTTGAAAATATTTAATATCTAAGTAAGGTTTTTGAAAGAGTTATAATCTAAGCATGCACATAAGGGATAGGGAGATGTCCTAAGTTGTTTGTCATATGGATCACATCAGTACAATACCCGGTATATCACTCCTCAAAGAGGGTCTACACGTGGTATTAGCGTACCGGTCATCATGTCCATATCTACCCTTCCCACCCCGTAAAGGTAATTAAAGCGAGTGTTGGTCAACGACCTCTATTGCGTGTTGTTACCCGTCCCTTCCTAATAGTCCTGGAGGAGTTTATGACTTCTACCTATAAGGGAGGTTCTAGGCAGACCCTCAGGTTTAAAGGGAAAATGCTAGGGCGACAGATAAAAACAGATAGGACTGCAATTAGGGGGAACTCAGAAACAACAGATAAAAGGCCGAAGTATACCTCCACAAGTAATGCAAATAGGCAACATGACTCATACACAGTTAAGGGAAATATTTAGTTTCAGAATCCTAAGGCATGATATCTAGGTGGATTCAGAATATAACTGAGAAGCAAGTTTGTGGTATCACCCAGAAAGGCCTAATCAGTTTTCCTACTCATTTTTAAACCTTTTAAGCATTGAGTAGCATATACAGGAAGACAGGTTTCCAGTTTTAATCAAATTAATCACCTAAAGCTTGCCTAGGTATGAGACAGTATACCAATTACCAGAATTATTTAGAGAATGACTGTTTGGAATTGTATTGCCTAAACATGTTGTTCTAGGTGTTCAGAACTCAGAATTATTTCCAGTTGATTGCGAGAAAACTGAGTGAAGTTGTTTATTCCTTTTTAGGCATCAGTAATTAGACGAGGTGTATTAAAATGCAATCCTAAGGACATGGTATCTAATGCACAGAGATGCAGAATGATGTATATGTAGAACCTAAGCAAGATCTCTAAATGCATAAATATTACATCGTTTAAACATGGTTTCAGAATATGCAGAGGATTTGAAGACGACCTGTTCATTAGTGTTGTTTTATCCTAAAGCAGGATCTCTAAGTGTACATGGAAGCGTATAACATGATTTGTAGAAAATTGGTTATTAGCACGTTTACTCTAACACATGATTTTCTAAGTGATATAACAGTAAAGTGATCATGCTGAAACAGTAATCATAAAGCCTAGGAAACATGATATCTAATGCATGATCTGGCACACATGAGTCCTAAGCATGGTTTCTATTGCGCAAGTAGGGAAATATAAACCTAATAGCATGATCTCTACCCTTTTAATATCTATAGCATGCCTAGTTACCCCTCCCTTTTCACTATCCATCCCCAAAGAGTTGTTTACAATAATTATTACAGGCCATTTGCATAAATTACATAACTGAATAAAGAAAAGAAGAAGTTATACTATAGGGAGCCTACTGATAGGCCCAAAATCTCCAGAATTTCTCAATGCCACTGATGTTCATAGCCTTTCATATAATCCAGGTGTGTCAGAGTTCCCTAAGGATCTCAAGGGATCCCGGGCAGTTCTCACACCCATATTTCCATAACCATATTGAGTAAGTGCAGTGTGGACGGGCCAGCTCTAATGTGTCAAAGTTAAGAGGGATCTTATAGGGATCCCAAAGCAGTCACACATTAAAGGGGCAGAACCTAGACTTCTCAGAGTATATGTGAGAGTGCTTGACATAGTTTTGACAGAGTTGAGTTGAAAAATAGTTTCTGACAATAGATTTTTAATATAAGTTTTTGAAAAGAAACAACAGAAGATTTCATTCTAAGAGAAAACAGTTTGAAAGGGAAGGGGACAAGACAATCAGAGTAACAACCAAAAACCAAACACAAAGCTAGAACAAAGTCATTTCAACAGACACAAACAGGGGAGAATGGAGTTGGGGACAAATAAGACATACATAGGTAAATTTGCACACAAGTTGCAGTCAAAGAAGTCCTAAACATGGCTTATCTAGGACTTAACAACCACAGAAACAGTTTCTTCACAAAGATGCTCAACCAGGAACTTAACAGAATCAGATTGAAGGGATGCTAAAGGGGAGTAACATGCTGAATCTAAGGAAGGGGGTACAGTTTAACAATCATACTAGTGAAGTGAAAGTAGACATGCTAATTACAGGGCACACAACAGAACCATAGGTAAAAGCACAGTAGAAATAGAAGGAATTGCAATACCAAAAGAAACATGTTGTTTTGAGGCTTTAAACTAAACTGAAAACATACCAGTTAAAGGAGAATAAGTGCAGAGTGAAGAGAAATAGAGTGTATAATACTCAGTCTTGGCTTGCAGCCGACTGAGAGTAGCAAGTAATCAGAAAGTATAGCAAGAAGAGTATGTATGTGTGTGTGAGAAAGTTCAGAATATTTGTTCGTGTGTTATGCTAAGGAGAGAGTGAAAGGTATATATAGTTTTGAAAGTAGGCAGGAAAATAAGGAAACAAGTAAAGTGTAGTATAGTTATGGAAATTAGAATCCAATCAATGTAAGTACTCCCCACAATTAAGGAGTCACAGTTCAAACGGATACGGCAGGGATAAATAAGGAAAGAGAATCAGTTGAAAAGCTGATTGAATCATAATAGGAGTAGTAAAAGTATATGGCATGCAATTAAGACTAAATACATAGTGTATATTAATAATTGACAGCATATTTATATATGAAAATACGACAAAATATAATATAATTCTGGGACTCAATAAGAGCTTCCTTTAATTAAGGAGTTAACACTCAAACGGTAATAAGCAGGTACTAAAAAAGGAAGGAAACCATATGAGGCCGGGTATAACACATAAGGAAAATAGTTCTAGCATAGTACAAGTACACAACCTGTAATATAGACTAGGTTCAGCAGATGCTAATTAAGGAATAATTAAGAAATAACATAATCAACCACAAAATAAGGAGAGAGAATATTTTGGAGGTTGAAATCAGTAGTGAAAAGAGTATACCAATCGCAGGGAATCAGGGATTCCATAATATTGACCAAAGAGAAGTATCACAACTGAAAGGAGCAAATATAATATAAGCAGGCGTAAGCAAAATAGGGTAAAAGAATCATATAAACCAGGGATTCAAATAGAGCATGGTATGAATTAACAGGAATCTCTGAGAATAAGCGGAACACATATGATAGGCAGAAATGATCAAAACAAGAAACCCTAACAAGCAAATATAGGGTAAAAATTACAAAAGCACAGAATGTTCATGAAAAACGCATACACATACAGATTATTCGAACATATTATCGAAGACAACCTCAAAATTAGGGCTTTCAGCATAATAAATCAGATAACAAGCAAAGCATAAGTAAATCGTCAAAACATAGTGAGAATCACATAATAACATGGAAAATTAGAAGAAGAACCGTTTTGAAAGGGGTTAAGAAACCCTAGTTTTTGAAAGTGAAGAAATCGTTTAAGAACAGAGAGATCTTTTGAAGAAAACATGTAAAACCTCATAATATTCATAGATCTATTACAGATCTAAAAGAATCGGAAAGTTTTAAGAGTTAGGGTTTCGAAGAGAACCCAGAAAGGATAAGAAAACCCCAAAATATTACCGGTATTTGGCCGGAAAGTGATAGATCTTACTCGAACGACCATAGGTAGCCAAAAAATGGCATGAGATCGGAGAGGTGAGTTGAACCGCCTCTGGTTCACTTGAGAGCCTCAAACGGTGACACAAGTGCAAAGGGGAAAGCCATAAGGCTGGTAGGAGGTGAGACCTCCATGGTTTCCGGCGAGGTGGCGGGAGAAGGGAGAACAGGGGCTCAGCAGGTGGAGCAGTTTAGATATAGAGATGAGAGAACTCAGAAAGATGGATGAGTGAAATGAGAGGGGGCAATGAGACGGGGGAGGGTAGTCTTTAGGTCTTAATTTGGTAAGGTCGAATCTGGACCGTTGATTTGAATTAATCAACGGTTCAGATTAATAGGTGCTTGGACCGGGTAGGATTTTAGGTTTGGGCTGGGTTATTGGGTTAATTAGTTGGGTCAAGGGTCCGGGTTTAATTGGGCTAGAATTTAAATAATAGTGGTATTAAATACCCAATTAAATAGATAAATAATTTATAAAAATAGCTAATAATTATAAAAAATAAAATTGATACTTAGTAAATTAATTTAACATGATTAGTTAGTTAAAAAAATAAAATGATTGATTATTGGGTAAAAAAATAGCATAAATATATGATTAGGCTATAATTGCAAAGTTATTGTAATATAGCCAAAGAGTGCCAATCTGGCTAATTGTGAAATAATTTGGTTTCAATAGGACCAAAAATAATATATTAAGTCAAGAAATATTTTTGTAATGCAATTTATAATTAATTATTAGAAATAAGATATTGGATAAATTAAAAAAAAATTAATAAAAGATATGGAAAATTTTGAAAAAATATCAATTGTTATGAAAACCTGATTATGAAGGTATATATGCAAATTAACATAATTTGAGAAAAAATTGGGTATCAAAACCAACATCTTCCGCTGAGCTGATAGCCTACTTGGAGGGTTCTCGACCTGTCTATCGGGACCTACGGGCATGAGACACAACGTCCCATATCTCAGGGACGTCAAAGTACCGAGTATATAAGAAATGAAAATCGGTTAATAATAGACATGAGAGAAATATGGAGTAAAAGACTCGACATGTAAGTCTTAATAACTCTGTAAATAATGAAATACTCATAATGTCATGCATATGCGTATGTATGTCATGTCGTGCATAGGTACATGTGTTCATAACATCATCAAACCTCTAAGGGCATCCCATCAAATCATCTGCCACTGTAGCAAATCATCAATGTATACCAGCTGATCAGGTGGTGGTGCGTATATAACGGCGTAACCTTTTCCCATATCTCATATACATATATATATATATATATATATATATATATATATATACGCGTATATAACACTATCTGGTCATGGGTCAATGCACATGAATGCAATGCATGAAAAGTACGTTAATAAAATCTTTCGGAGCTTCATAAGACCATTTTGCCTTTGAGTAATATCATAAAGTAAACTCTTTTCAACTTTCATATTTTTCT
>ML290727.1:30926-79811 GCA_005239495.1 Nicotiana undulata | reverse complement strand
GTAGAAATTTCGTATTTTGGGACTGTTATATATATATATATATATATATATATATATTACGTCGTCCGGTCATGGGTCAATGTACATGTATAAATGAATGAAATGCATGAGAAGTACGCCAATAAAATCTCTCGGAACGTCATAAGACCATTATGCCTCTGATTAATATCATGAAACAAATTTCATCAACTTACGTATTTTCTGGGACCCATGAACAGACGATAGAATAATAAAACATATGGGAATTCAAGAACATAGGCATCTCTAATACTTCTATGAATAGAGTCATTTATGGAAGTTGTGCATTTCCTCATTTCGTTCGTATCGTATAGATCATGCCAAAAATAAAGAAGGGATAGACTTAACATACCTGAGCCGATTCTCTTGACAATCCTTCCAACACATGTCAATTTCGACAACATGTAACGGTGGATCGAAGTAGGGGAAAATCCGTATGATGTTCTTGAGAAAGATTGTATCGTGCTCTCTTAGAATTGCAAATCCCGTTGCTATTACGCAGTGTAACTTTGTATGAAAATTTTGCCCAAATCTGTCACTTTCCTTAGTTTTAATTCATGTTTCTTCTGAATTAGAAGTCTTAGAGATTCTTGGAATGTTAAAGCTTCATCCGTAGGTTTTTTTTGTTTTGGAAAACTTATGTAATTTCCTCGTACTTTATGCATAATAATCCTTGTAGGGCACCAATTCTCCTACACATGCCACATAGCACATAAATGAATAGTCATCCTTTGGGCTCTTTATGGCTTCCACATAATGTTTAAGAATTATCCAAAATTATTATTAATGACCAATTTTTTTATTAACCTGGTAATTTTCCACTAATCTAATAATTAACCAATTATTCACATAATTAAGAATTATCTCAAATTACTTAAAATACTGCTCATTTTTAGCACACCTTATACACCTCATTATGATGGTCATGTGATAACCTTATATGGTACTAATCCATAAATACCGGTTATTATAGCTTGGACCATATTTTATTTCAAATTTCCAAACTTTGACGAAACTCATCTTCTTCGATTTGTTTACTCTCTCATCTTCACGAATTTACTTATCACCTGTATAACATAATACTTATAATCCCAAAATAATCTCATTCCCGAACTTATATTGCTTAACTTACGACGAAACTTTAACGTACGAAAAATGCGGGATGTAACATCTCATTTTCGAGCTTATATCAATTTACGTATGGCGTACTTCCACGTACGAAAACATGGGGTGTAACACTCTTCAAGTAAGGAGTCATGCTCCTTATCTAATATGAAACCTTTTTGTTTAGGGAATATCAGATATAACCACTTATATTATCCCTTTCACGTGCAAGCCTTTTGCTTGATTCTATCTGTCACCTGTGTACATTGTCCATGGACCTGGTTCATGCATGTGTTCCTTTGTCAATCATCAAAACAAACTTACTCGGGCCAACATCAACCAATTAGGGTTGTGATATCGTCTAACATCGCTCTCTAGGAAAGCCAACCCAATAAATAATACGAAAATAAAAGCAATAAATATCTTATAGCTGAACAAATAACATAACGTAAAAACAACTCTATAATAACATAATAAGTTCTAAAGTCAATAACTAATGTAAACCACCCCAAGATTTGGTGTCGCAAGTAAGTGAGCTTCTAAATCCAACTAACTATAAGGTTCTGAAAGAAATACAACACTAACCAAAACAAAATAGAAACAATACCATGAAAATAGGAAAGTGATTCTAAGGCCTCCAAACGGGATTCAGCTCTACCTCGAATCACTCTCTGGTATCCACTAAGTATCTCCCGTAAACCGCTGGCACCAATGTCAAAATATGCATAAGAAATGCAGAAGTGTATTATGAGTACAACCAACCCAATGTACTCAGTAAATGTTGAGCCTAAGCCCGATAAGGTAGTGATGAGGCTAAGATAATACACCTACTAAAAACTTGTACAGTTATATACATAAAGCAACAGAATAACAATAAAGCATCAAAAGTAACAACAAGGTGGGGACATGTAGAAAGGGTCAACAAGCGAAACAATAAGTAAGAATCACCAAGTAAACCTCTTTCAAAATAAGCACTAAAACCATCAATCCAAGCTCACATTTCAAATATCAAGTCAAAGAAATAAAGTCAACAAATTGCACAATATCACCCTTAGTACGTTTACTCTCATTCTCACTATATGTCATAAATGCAAGTGCATGGCTTCGCCTTTCGTGCTTTTACTCTCGTTCTCACCATATATCATAAATGCAAGTGCACGACATCACCCTTCGTTCTTTAGCCTCACATTCACTCAAGCCAACATATGAATATGTAAATAAGGCACGACAACACCCTACGTGCTTTTTACTCTTTCTTACCAAGCAATCATATAACACAAATACCAGGCAAGGCGGGATGCAAATTCAACTTCAAAAATGTTAGTGAACTCCACTAGTCATTTGAGAATCTTTCTAGAATTAGAACTAACAACCAATTAACTATTTTTACTGTCTTACACATCCAATATCACAACAATCTATATATAAGAAGTAACTTGAAAGCGAGTAATAAAAGAATTGACTATCTATCTAAGGCAAGGAAGACACAATAAACAAATTAACATGGTACAAATAAGGCAAATTCCATCGGCAGGCTTATCCAATGGCCCGATCATATACACTTGCTGCCTTTCATATACGCCACCCCTAACACATAATTCACATAGAAAATAGACTCAATTCTACCTTATTTCCCTCAAATCTAGGTTAATCACGACAGTCCTCTTTTCAGATCAAGTCAACAATCAATCACGACTTTTCCTTTAGAACAAGCCTCCAAACCAACCGAATCTAGCCAATTAACATTCAAACAATAAATAAGATTTAGAAACTTCCCATGAAAGAAAAATGTTCAATTTTAATCAGATTTTAATAAGTCAACAAAAGGCAACTCGGGCATGCTTGGTCGAAATCCGAGTCTCGGACCAAATCCTAATTACCCATTCACTCTCGAGCCTATTTATGAGATTTATTTCGAAATGCGACCTCGATTTGAGGTCTAAATCTTAATTTTACAAAATTTATAAATTCTATCCAAAACCCCTAATCTCTACCTTGAAAAAAGTCATGGAAAAGTAATTGAAATAGATTGAAAATGTCACGACCCAAATCCTTGTTTAGGTCGTGATGGCGCCCAACTCCGATGTCAGGCAAGCCAACCTTAATTTTTATCAAACAATTTACAAATTCTTGGGAAATTTTAGAACTTAATTATGAAATAAACAAGTGGTTTAAACAACCATAAAGAGAGGAATAACTATATTAGTCACCACCAATAATTACAACCCAAAAGAATATAATATCCACAACGTGGGTGTGCCAGGAACTGACGTCACGAGTCTGCGGGCATCTAATAGAAATGAGTATTCAAAAGAAAATACAAGTCTACCCTACTGTCTGATGGAATATAAACAGACATAGCAAAATAAAAGAGGAACTCCAAGGTGCTGCTAGAGAAAACGTCAAGGAAAGCAGCTCACCGAGAAGTCCACGCCAACTGTAGGTCAGGGACGAACTCCGAACGAATACCCAGATACACCTATCTCAGAACCTGTATAATTAAGTACAGAAGCGTAGCATGAGTACATAAACAAATATGTACCCAGTGAGTATCCCGTCTAATCTCGAAGAAGTAGTGAAAAGAAGTTGACGTGATACTTACTAGGGCCAAGATAATATAATATAATTAAATGAAGACTAAGCAGGAATAGTAGCCATAATAATCACAAAGACATGAAACACCAAGTACCAATTTATGATTACCTTTGCATGTCAGTTTCGCTAGCATATAACCTACTAAATTTTCCTTTTCGTATAAGTCAATTGATACAAGTATCACAAAACTCCCGGTCAATTAAATAGCACATAGTAAGCCGAAGGTGTACGGCCGAAGCGTCGCGAAAATAAATGTGCACTGCCGAGGGTCGAACGGCTCGAACCATAGATGCATCTATTACCCCGCTCGCAAATCGAACATGCGACGCGGTTGACAAAAATGATAGGGCTATCCCGCACACGAATCATACATGTGACGCGGGTGCCCGTATACATACACAGAATTATCAAGAGTTCAGGGATTTAATAGAGATTATACTTGAAGACAAGAATTAAGCAATGTAAATTTTGAATGTAACTTCCTAAATATTCTCATGCCAATTCAAGGATACTAAGCAACTCAAAATACATTTAGGGTCACATATAAGGCACATAAAAGCATGCCTGTGAGTCCTAAAACTACCCAACATAACATAGTAATAGCTAAGCACGGACTCTCGTCACCTCGTACGTGCGTAGCCCCCGCAAATAAGGACATGCAATCATTTATAATCACCTATGGGGAAAATTCCCTCTTACAAGGTTATAAAGGAGACTCACCTCGCGTCGAGCCTACTTTCCGGGTCAAGAATGCGCCTGAACTCCAAATTCGTCTCCCAAGGACTCGAAACTAGTCAAATATGGTATACATGAATTAATCTATGCTCAAAAGTATGAAATTTACCTAATTAAGTAGTTATTTCAACCTACTTTGAAAAATCCCAAAATACACCCCGGGCCCACATGCTCGGATTCCGGAAATTCTCGAAGAAAAACACTTACCCATAAGTGGGGAATTCTCTAAATTTCATAAAGCCCTAGGTTTTTACTCTAACCCTTGATTTACACTAATTAGGGGGTTAATTTACTTAGGAATTCATGTGTTAAACTAACATTAGGGTGGAAATTACTTACCTCTTAGTAGCTAAGTCGTTTGGATCTTTCCAAGCTCTCAAGGTCGTCAATGGAGGAAGAAATGGGGTGAAAATGATTCTTTCCCGTGTTTTAAAGAACTAAATGCCTACAGGGATTCTGCACCTGCGGTCTCGCATCTGCGAGGATAACCTCGCACCTGCGAAATGGGCATGGGGGTCTGGGCTCGCACCTGCGGAGAGGAGCCCGCACCTGCGGCTCCGCTCCTGCAGATTATGATTCGCACCTGCGAGAAATGACAGCCTCACCTGGGGCCGCACCTGCGAGGCAAGGACTGCAGGGGCAGTCTCGCACCTGCGACTGGGAAACCGCAGATGTGGTCACACCAGACTTGGTGCACCAGCAGTTATTGCTGCTGGTTTTTGGCCTCGTTTGGTGCCCGAGTGGCACCTGAGCCCACCCGAGCCCCCGTCCAAATATACCAACAAGTCCCAAATCATAATACGGACTTGCTCGAGCCTTTGGAATGCCCAAAACGACGCTAAAACTCAAAATCACACCTCAAAACCCCTAAAATCAAACTTAAGAACTTTAAGTTCTTGAATTCTCTAACAATGCACCGAACCGACCTATATTGCTCGGAATGACACCAAATTTTGCAAGCAAGTCATAAATGACATAACGGAACTATTCCTGGTCTCGAAATTCCGTTCGGACCTCGATAACACAAAAACACATTCCAAACCTCAATTTGAACTTAAGGAAACTCGCATTTCGCTATTTTGCTCCGAAACACTCCTGGGTCATCCAAAACCCATTCCGGACATACGCTCAAGTCTGAAATCATCATACGAAGCTACCGGAACCGCCGAAACTTGATTCCAAGGTCGTTTACTCATAACATTGATCAAAGTCAAACTTGGCCTTAAAGGTCAACCTTAAGGAACTAAGTGTTCCTATACCATTCCAAATTCTTCCGAATCCCGAACCACCCGTCCCCACAGGTCATAAATCATAACAAGACACTACGGGAAGTCTTATTTAGGGGAACAGGGTCCTATGACGCAAAACAACCGGTCGGATCGTTACATTCTCCACCTCTTAAACAAACGTTCGTCCTCGAATGGGTCTAAAATCATACCTGAAGTACTGAATAATTGTGGATATCTGCTCCGCATGTCCTCCTCGGACTCCCAGGTCGCCTCCTCGACTGGCTGGCCTCTCCACTGGACCTTCACTGCAGAAACTCTCTTGGACCTCAACTGGTGATCTTGTCTGTCAATAATAGCAATTGGCTCCTCCTCGTAGCCAACCTCTCATCTAACTGAATGGTACTGAAATCAACCACGTGAGAGAAGTCAGCGTGGTACCTCCGGAGCATGGATACATGAAAGACCGGGTGAGCTCCTGATAAAATGGGAGGTAAAGCAAGCTCGTAAGCAACCTCTCCAACTCGCCTCAACACCTCGAAAGGACTTATAAACCTCGGGCTCAGCTTGCCCTTCTTCCCAAACCTCATAATACCCTTCATCGGCGAGACTTTCAACAGGACCTTGTGTACCTCCATAAATGATATGTCACGCGCCTTCTGATCCGCGTAACTCTTCTATCTGGACTGTGCTGTGCAGGGCCTCTCCTAAATCAACTTCACTTTCTCCAAAGCATCCCTCACTAGGTCGATGCCATATAACTTGGCCTCGCCAGGCTCAAACCACCCGATAGGAGAACGACATCGTCGGCCATACAAAGCCTCAAATGGAGCCATCTCAATACTGGACTGATCACTATTATTGTAAGAAAACTCGGTCAGAGGCAAGAACTGGTCCCACTGACCTCCGAAGTCAATCACAAATGCCCTGAGCATGTCCTCCAATATCTGAACTGTCCGCTTCGACTGAGCATCAGTATGAGGGTGAAATGCTGTGCTGAGATCTATCTGGGTACCCAACTCACTATGCAATGCTCTCCAGAAGTGCGAGGTGAACTAAGGACCTCGATTTGATATAATGGACACCGGCACACCGTGCAACCGGACTATCTCCCGAATGTAAATCTGGGCCAACCTCTCAGAAGTATATGTAGTAGCCACTGGAATGAAATGCGCCGATTTAGACAACCTATCTACAATGACCCAAACCATGTCAACCTTCCGCAAAGTCCGAGACAACCCAACCTCGAAATCCATAGTGATGCGCTCCCACTTCCACTCAGGAATGGGCATCTGCTGAAGTAGGCCTCCTGGCCTATGGTGCCCATACTTGACCTGCTAGAAATTAAGACATCTAGCCATGTACTCCATTATGTCCTTCTTCATCCGCCTCCACCAGAAATGTTGCTTCAAGTCACGATACATCTTCGTAGCACCAGGATGAACAGAATACCGTGAACTGTGAGCCTCCTCTAGAATCCTCTCCCTCAAGACATCAGCATTAGGAACACACAAACGGACCTAAAGTCTCAGAACACCATCCTCACCCATAAACCTCCTTGGCACCACCCTGAATCACTGTCTCCCGTAGCTCTGCCAAGCACGGATCATCAAACTGACGGGCCTTAATCTCCCCCAATAACGAAGATTGAGCCACCACATATGTGAGAACTCGGCGGGGCTCTGAAAGGTCCAACCTCACCAGGCGATTAGCCAAGGTTTGAATGTCCAAGGCTAGAGGTCTCTCCTCTGCTGCGATATAAGCCAAACTACCCATACCCTCCGCCTTCCTGCTCAAGGCATCTGCTACCACATTTTCCTTGCCCGGATGATAAAGAATGGTGATGTCATAATCCTTCAGCAACTCAAGCCACCTGCGCTGCCTCAAATTAAGATCCCTCTGCTTGAACAAGTGCTGCAAGCTGCGGTGGTCTGTATAAACCTCACAAGACACCTCATACAAGTAGCGCCTCCAAATCTTAAGAGCATGAACAATCCCCGCCAACTCTAGATCGTTCACACGGTAATTCTTCTCATGAACCTTCAGCTGGCGCGAAGCATAACCAATAACTCTCCCTTCCTGCATCAACACACATCCCAAACCAACGCGTGAAGTGTCATAGTATACTGTATACATCCCAGAACCGGAAGGCAATACTAGAACTGGTGCTGAGGTCAGTCTTGAGCTTCTGAAAGCTCGCCTCACACTCGTCGGACCATCAGAACGGGGCATTCTTCTGAGTTAATCTAGTCAGTGAGGCTGCAATGGATGAAAATCCCTCCATAAATCGACGATAGTAGCCTGCTAAACCCAAGAAACATCTGATCTCTATAGCTGAAGTAGGACGTGGCCAACTCTGGACTGCCTCAATCTTCTTAGGATCCACCTTGGTACCCTCTCCGGATACCACGTGTCCTAAGAATGCCACGAAATCCAACCACTCACACTTGGAGAACTTATCATATAGCTTATGTTCTCGCAAGGTCTGGAGCACAACTCTCAAATGTTGCTCATGCTCTCCCACGCTACGTGAGTAAATCAAAATGTCATCAATAAAGACAATGACAAAAGAATCAATATACGGCCGGAACACCCTGTTTATTAAGTCCATAAATGTTGCTGGGGCATAAGTCAAGCGAAAGGACATCACCAAGAACTCATAATGGCCATATCCCGTACGAAAAGCAGTCTTAGGAACATCCGAGTCCCGAATCTTCAATTGGTGGTACCGCGATCTCAAGTCGATCTTAGAAAACACCCGAGCACCCTGCAACTGGTAAAACAAATCATCGATATGCAGCAGTGGATACTTGTTCTTAATTGTGACCTTGTTCAACTGGCAGTAGTCAATACACATCCGCATAGACCCATCTTTCTTCTTCACAAATAGCACTGGAGCACCCCAAGGCGATACACTCGGCTTGATAAACCCCTTAGCCAATAACTCCTCAAGCTTCTCCTTCAAATCTTTCAGAGCCATACGGTATGTGGGAATAGATATAGCTTGGGTGCCTGGAGCCAAGTCAATACAGAAATCAATATCACGATCTGGAGGCATACCTAGAAGGTCTGAAGGGAATATATCTGCAAACTCCTGAACTAATGGCACTGAATCAATCGTCGGAGACTCGGCGGTGGTGTCCCGCACATAAGCAAGATAGGCCAGACAACCCTTCTCGACCATATGTCGAGCCTTCAGGAAGGAAATAACTCAACTGGCTGCACTAATTGAGGAACCTCTCCACTCCAGCTTAGGAAACTCGGTCATGGTTAGGGTAACCGTCTTGGCATGGCAATATAGGACGGCATGATAGGGAGATAGCCAATCCATGGACAAGATAATCTCAAAATCAACCATATCGAGCAATAGGAGGTCCGCTCTAGTCTCGAACCCACAAAATGTAATCACACAGGACCGATAAATCTGGTCTACCACCATAGAATCCCTTACGGGAGTGGACACATAAATAGGAGTACCCAAGGACTCGAGAGGAACATCCAGGAAACAAGCAAATAAGGCTGATACATATAAATAAGTGGATCCTGGATCAAATAACACTGATTCCTCTCTACCACATACTGAAATAGTACCTGTGATCACGGCATCTAAGGCCACTGCATCTGATCGGGCCGAAATAGCATAGAATTTGGTTGGTGCACCGGAAGACTGACCTCTGCTGGAATGAGTAGGAGCTGGCTGAGCTCCCCCTGCCTGGCCTCCACCTCTGGGACAACCTCTACCAGCTTGTCCTCCACCTTTGGGTGGACAAACCGCCGGTGCTGAGATTGTAGGTTGATAACTCTGTTGAACGGCCTTGTCCCGAAGCCTGGGACAAGTCCTCCTCATATGGCCTGGATCCCCACACTCATAACATCCCCTCGGTACCATAACCTGCTACCCTGAAAATGAAGAACCCTTGATAGCTGGGGGACGGTGAGAATTCTCTGGCATGGTACTGAAGTAAGGACTAGAAGACCCCTGATGACCGGAATACCCGCCGGAGGAACCCTGAATGGCTGGTGGGCGGTAAGAACTCTCCGGCATGGCGCTGAAATAGGGCCTCACTGGAACACCACGGGGAGGTGGTGGAGGAGCTGAATATGGAGGCCTACTAGGCTTGCCCCTACCGAACTGACCTCTACCCCTGGCTGGGGCACTTCCGAAATCTCTAGAAAATCTAGCTCTCTTATCCTGCTGACTTTGCTCTCTGCCCCTCGATCGATAACCCTCAATCCGGCGATCTATATCAACCACAAGCTGATAGGGAGTCCCCATCTCCACCTCTCGGGCCATGTTGGACCTAATACTTGAGTGCAGCCCAGCTACAAATCTCCGCACTCTCTCAGCATAAGTAGGAAGTATCATAAGGTCATGACGAGACAACTCAGAAAGCCTGGCCTCATAGTCTATCACCGACATTTGTCCCTACTCCAGCTGCTCAAACTGATATCGCAACTCTTCCCTCTCGGAGGGTGGATTGTATCTGTCCAGGAACAACTGAGTGAAATTCTCCCACGTGATGGAAGGGGAACCTGCCGGTCTACCAAGGATATAGGACTGCCACCATCTGTGGGTCCCTGCCCTCTAACTGGAAGGTAGTGAAGTCAAATCCATAGGACTCCAATATCCTCATGTTGTGCAGTTTGTCCCTGCACCTATCAATGAAGTCTTGAGCATCCTCGCCTCGCTCACCTCCGAAGACAGGAGGGTGCAATCTGGTCCATCTATCCAATAACTTCTGCGGATCGCCGTCCGCAGCTGGTCTGAGCTCAAGTGCTGCTGCTACAGGCTGGGCTCCACCCACGGGCAGTGTACCCGGGGTCTGATATATTGTTGTTGTATGTACTGCGGCCTGGAAAGTAGGGGTCTGGACACCCCCTCCCGCCTGGGATGTGGCAGGATCCGCTAGAAATAAACCAGCCTGAGTCATAGTGTCCATGAACCGCATCATACGGCCCATGACCTCCTGGAACCCTGGTGCCGTCATGAAGTCCATCGGAGTATGATCTGTTGGGGGAACCTCGCCCTGCTCCTCAGTAATGGGATCCTCTACCGGATCCGCTGGGGGTGCTAATGGAACAGCTTTGGGATGCCCTCGTCCCCTACCTTGGGTCGATACCCTCCCCCGGCCTCTACCACGGCCTCGGACAATGGGGGTAGCGGCCCTTCTCGGGTCTGGAACATCGGTTGCGCATGTCCTCACCATCTGTGAGAGAATAAAAGAGTGAGATTCATTGTACCATAAATTGAACGATAGAATTTGAACAAAAAAAGATTTCCTAACACCCTATAGCCTCCCGAAGATAAATACAAACGTCTTTGTATCGATCTGAAAGACTCTATTAGGTTTTCCCGTGACTTGTGAGACCTGTGTGAACCTAGAGCTCTGATAGTCACGACCCAAATACTAGTTTAGGTCGTGATGGCGCCCAACTCCAATCTCAGGCAAGCCAACCTTAATTTGCTAGTGATCCCTTCTTAATTTATCAAACAATTTACAAATTATTGGGAACTTTTAGAACTTAATTACGAAATAAACAAGTGATTTAAACAACCATAAAGAGAGGAATAACTATATTAGTCACCACCAATAATTACAACCCAAAAGAATATAATATCCACTACGTGGGTGTGCCAGGAACTGGCGTCACGAGTCTACGGGCATCTAATAGAAATGAGTATCCAAAAGAAAATACAAGTCTGCCCTACTGTCTGATGAAATATAAACAAACATAGCAAAAGAAAAGAGGAACTCCAAGGTGCTGCTAGAGAAAACGTCAAGGAAAGCATCTCACCGAGAAGTCCACACCAATTGTAGGTCAGGGACGAACTCCGAAAGAATACCCAGATACACCTGCCTCAAAACCTGTACAATTAAGTACAGAAGCGTAGCATGAGTACATAAAGAAATATGTACCCAGTGAGTATCCCGTCTAATCTCGAAGAAGTAGTGACGAGAGGTTGACGTGATACTTACTAGGGCCAAGATAATATAATATAATTAAATGAAGACTAAGCAGGAATATTAGTCATAATAATCACAAAGACATGAAACACCACGTACCAATTTATGATTACCTTTGCATGTCAGTTTCGCTAGCATATAACCTACTAAATTTTCCTTTTCATATAAGTCAATTGATACAAGTATCACAAAACTCTCGGTCAATTAAATAGCACATAGTAAGCCGAAGGTGTACGGCCGAAGCGTCGCGAAAATAAATGTGCACTGTCGAGGGTCGAACGGCTCGAACCATAGATGCATCTATTACCCCGCTCGCGAATCAAACATGCGATGCGGTTGACAAAAATGATAGGTCTATCCCGCTCACGAATCATACATGCGATGCGGGTGCCCGTATACATACACATAATTATCAAGAGTTCAGGGATTTAATAGAGATTATACTTGAAGACAAGAATTAAGCAATGTAAATTTTGAATGTGAGTCCTAAACCTACCCAACATAACATAGTAGTAGCTACGCACAAACTCTCGTCACCTCGTGCGTGCGTAGCCCCCGCAAATAAGTACATGCAATCATTTATAATCACCTATGGGGACAATTCCCTCTTACAAGGTTATAAAGGAGACTCACCTCGTGCCGAGCCTACTTTCCGGGTCAAGAACGCGCCCGAACTCCAAACTCGTCTCCCAAGGACTCGAAACTAGTCAAATATGGTATACATGAATTAATCTATGCTCAAAAGTATAAAATTTACCTAATTAAGTAGTTATTTCAACCTACTTTGAAAAATCCTAAAATACACCCCGGGCCCACATGCTCGAATTCCAAAAATTCTCGAAGGAAACACTTACCCATAACCTAGGGATCATTAATATGTGGTTTTTGTATGATTTCATAGCTAGTTAGTGGGGAATTCTCTAAATTTCATAAAGCCCTAGGTTTTTACTCTAACCCTTGATTTACACTAATTAGGGGGTTAATTTACTTAGGAATTCATGTGTTAAACTAGCATTAGGGTGGAAATTACTTACCTCTTAGTAGCTAAGTCGTGTGGCTCTTTTCCAAGCTCTCAAGGTCATCAATGGAGGAAGAAATGGTGTGAAAATGATTCTTTCCCTTATTTTAAAGAACTCATTGCCTACAGGGATTCCGCACCTGCGGCTCAAGGACCGTACCTGCTGTCTCGCATCTGCGAGGATAACCTCGCACCTGCGAAAATGGGCATGAGGGTCTGGGCTCGCACCTGCGGAGAGGAGCCCGCACCTGCGACTCCGCTCCTGTGGATTATGATCCACACCTGTGAGAAATGGCAGCCTCACCTGGGGCCGCACCTGCAAGGCAAGCACCACAGGGGCGGTCTCGCACCTGCGACTGGGCAACCGCAGATGCGGTCACACCAGACCTGGTGCACCAGCAACTATTGCTGCTAGTTTTTGGCCTCGTTTAGTGCCCGAGCGGTACCTAGGCCCACCCGAGCCCCCGTCCAATTATACCAACAAGTCCCAAATCATAATACGGAATCGCTCGAGCCTTCGGAACACCCAAAATGATGCTAAAACTCAAAATCACACCTCAAAACCCCTAGAATCAAACTTAAGAACTTTAAGTTCTTGAATTCGCTAACAATGCGTCGAACTGACCTATATTTCTCGGAATGACACCAAATTTTGCAAGCAAGTCATAAATGACATAACAAAACTATTCCCGATCTTGGAATTTCGTTCGAACCTCGATAACACAAAAACACGTTGCAAACCTCAATTTGAACTTAAGGAAACTCTTATTTCGCTATTTGGCACTGAAACGCTCCCGGGTCATCCAAAACCCATTCCGGACATACGCACAAGTCCGAAATCATCATACGAAGCTACCGAAACTGCCGAAACTCGATTCCGATGTCGTTTACTCAAAACATTGACCGAAAAGGTCATCCCGTATGTTTCTATCTTATTCTATGATCCGCGGTCGTGAAAACCTCCTTCTATCTCACCTTGATTTGCGTGAGCAGCCCGGCGTGTAGCAGGGAAGCCGTTATGTGAAAAACTGATAAAAATGATAATTTTGTGTTGAAATTTGCATTAAGTTGATTTTGGTCAATTTTTAGTAAACGGACCCGAACCCGGGATTTGACAGTCCCGGAGGGTCCGTAGGAAAATATGGGACTTGGACATATACCCGGAATCAAATTCTGAGGTCCTAAGTCCGAGAAATGAATTTTTAAAAGAAATTGTTTTCTGAAAATATAAGAAGTTTTTGAAAATGGAATTATATGTGAAACCCCTGGTATCGGGACCGTATTATGGTTTCGGAGCCCGGTACAGGTTCGATATAATATTTATGTCATATCTGTTAAGTTTGGTAAGAAACGGAGTCCAATTGACGTGATTCAGACCATTATGGTTGGAGCTGTTGAAAGACTATGACATTACCATTCTATATCATCCGGGGAAGGCCAATGTGGTGGTCGATGCCTTGAGCCGGAAGTCAGTCAGTATGGGTAGTCTTGCTTATATACCGGTCGGGGAGCGACCGCTTGCTTTAGATGTTCAGGCTTTGGCCAATCGATTCATGAGATTGGAGGTTTCTTAGATTGGCAGTGTTTTGGCCCATACTGTGGCCCGTTCTTCATTGTTTGATCGTATCCGGGACCGGCAGTATGATGATCGTCATTTATGTGTTCTTAGAGATACGGTCCGGCACAGAGGTGCTAAGCAGGTTACCGTTGATGATGATGGAGTCCTGAGGATACAGGGTCGTATTTGTGTGCCTGATGTTGATGGTATTCGTGAGTTGTTATTGCAGGAGGCCCATAGTTTCCGGTATTCCATTCATCCGGGCGCCGCAAAGATGTACCAGAATTTGCGGCAGCATTATTGGTGGTGGAGTATGAAGAGAGATATTGTGGCATATGTAGCTCGGTGCTTGAACTGTCAACAGGTTAAGTACGAGCACCAGAGACCCGGTGGTTTGATGCAGCATATTGAGATTCCCGAGTGGAAGTGGGAGCATATCACCATGGATTTTGTAGTTGGAATACCACGGACTCAGAGGATGTTTGATGCGGTATGGGTCATTGTGGATAGGCTGACCAAGTCAGCACA
Source organism: Nicotiana undulata (assembly GCA_005239495.1). NCBI lineage: Eukaryota > Viridiplantae > Streptophyta > Magnoliopsida > Solanales > Solanaceae > Nicotiana > Nicotiana undulata. The sequence continues at coordinate 65,063 of ML290727.1, read as the reverse complement.
TTTCATTCATGTATCAGTTTCATATTCTTCGGAGAAGTGGGCAAAGATCTACATCATGGAGATTGTTCGCCTGCATGATGTGACCGTGTCCACTATTTCTGACCGAGGTACTCAGTTTACCTCCCATTCCTGGAGAGTATTTCAGCGTGAGTTGGGCACACGGGTTGAGTTTAGCACAGCGTTTCATCCTCAGACGGACGGACAGTTTGAGCGTACCATTCAGATCTTGGAGGATATGTCGTGAGCATGTGTCATTGACTTTGGAGGTTCATGGGACCAGTTCTTGCCTTTAGCTGAGTTTTCTTACAACAACAGCTATCAGTCGAGCATTCAGATGGCTCCTTATGAGGCGTTGTATGGTAGGCGGTGTCGGTCGTCGGTCGGGTGGTTTGAGCCAGGGGAGGCTAGGTTGTTGGGTTCAGAGTTAGATCAGGATGCCTTGGATACGGTGAAGATCATTCAGGATAGACTTCGTACAACTCAGTCCAGGCAGAAGAGTTATGCAGACCGCAGAGTTTGTGATTTGGCATTTATGATAGGAGACCGGGTATTGCTTCGGGTGTCGCCTATGAAGGGCGTGATGAGGTTCGGAAAGAAGGGCAAGTTGAGCCCTAGGTACATTGGTCCCTTTGAGATTCTTGATAAGGTATGAGAGGTGGCCTACAGACTTGCCTTACCACCGAGTTTATCAGCCGTGCATCCGGTGTTTCATGTATCTATGCTTCGGAAGTATCTTGCCGATCCATCTCATGTGCTAGACTTCAACAGTGTCCAATTGGACAAGGATTTGACTTATAAGGAGGAGCTGGTAGCCATATTAGCCCGGCAGGTTCGTCAGTTGAGATCGAAGAGTTATCCTTCAGTTCGTGTCCAGTGGAGAGGTCAGCTTGTTGAGGCAGCTACCTGGGAGTCCGAATCCAATATGCGGAGCCGATATCCCCATCTTTTCCCCGATTCAGGTACCTTTCTATGTCTGTTCGAGGATGAACGTTTGTTTTAGAGGTGGAGATTGTGATGACCCAAAAGGTCATCCCGTATGTTTCTAGCTAATTTTGTGATCCGAGGTCGTGAAAACCTCTTTCTATCTCACCTCGATTTGCGTGCGCAGCTCGGGCGTGTAGCCGGGAAGCCGTTATGTGAAAGCTGATAAAAATAATAATTTTGTGTTGAACTTTGCATTAAGTTGACTTTGGTCAATATTTTTGGTAAACGAACCCGGACCCGGGATTTGACGATCCCGAAGGATCCGTAGGAAAATATGGGACTTGTACGTATGCCCGGAATCGAATTTCGAGGTCCCAAGTCTGAGAAATGAATTTTTAAAAGAAATTGTTTTCTGAAAATATAAGAAGTTTTTGAAAATGGAATTATATGTGAAACATATGGTATCGGGCCCGTATTATAATTTCGGAGCCCAGTACATGTTCGATATAATATTTATGTCATATCTGTTAAGTTTTGTAAGAAACGGAGTCCAACTAACGTGATTCGGACCATTAACCGCACCTGCGAGATCGCAGGTGCGATCCAAGCATCGCAGGTGCGAGAGTCGAGCAGTGAAGTTTTTAAAAACAAACTTCAGACGTTCTTCTTCAACTTTTCTCACAAAAATAGAAGACCTAGGGCGATTTTCTCAGGAGATTTTCTTCCCAAATCGTAGGTAAGTGTTCACTAACTGATTTCCTTCAACTTGCTAATGTTTTTCATCAATTATCATCAAGAATCCTAGGGTTTTAATGGTAGAAAATTGGGGATTTGGGTAGAGTTAGGGCTTTTTGAATAATTTGGAATTTGACCTCGTTTTGGGGTCGTATTTCAAAACAAATTATATATTCGGGCTCGTGGGTGAATGGGTGATCGGGTTTTGGTCTGAACCTCGTGTTTTGACCAAGCGGGCCCGGGGTGGATTCTTGACTTTTTGGGAAAAACTTTAGAAGACTCATTTCCATGCATTAGAATTGATTCATTTAGCATTTATTGATGTAATTAAGTAACTTGTGGCTAGATACGAGCGAGTTGGTGGTGGAATCAAGAGGTAAAGCGGTAGTTGAGGCTTGAATTGTGTTTGTGGCATCGAAGTAAGTGTTTGGCCTAACCTTAGCTTGAGGGAATAGGTGTTGAGTCTTATTTGCTACGTGTTTATTCCATGTCCAATGTATAGGTGAGGTGACGAGTACCTATATGTTATGGGCAAGCATGCCCGTGAGTCAAATATGAGTAATTATGTGATCTTCTCTGAGGTTTATTGTGCTTATGGATTTAATATCAATTTGGTAGTTATTCATTTGACGGAAATTCTTGGTTGTGAATATTGTTGAGTATTTGTTCGGTTGAGGAATATTTGTTAAGATATACACTTGTGTAAGGTTGGTTATAGATGTGTCCCTTTCCGGGACGGTATTATTCCTGTTGATTATTCCTTGTATTTATGGTTCCTTATTGTTGATTTTCTTGCCAAACTATTGTTTATGTTATTTATGCACGAGGGGACATACTGTGCCATGTTTATGTTATTTATGCACGAGGGGACATTTCGTTCCATGTTTATGTTGTTTATGCACTAGGGGACATTCCGTGCCATGTTTATGTTGTTTATGCACGAGGGGACATTCCGTTCCATGTTTATGTTGTTTATGCACTAGGGGACATTCCGTGCCATGTTTATGTTGTTTATGCACGAGGGAACATTCCGTGCCATGTTTATGTTGTTTATGCACGAGGGGACATTCTGTGCCCTGTTTATGTTGTTTATGCACGAGGGGACATTTTGTGCCGTGTTTATGATACTTATGCACAAGGGGACGTTCTGTGCCGTGTTGTGATAGTTTAGCACGAGGGAACATGTCGTGCCGTTTCTATTTACTAGTTTTTCCGTGTTGATTAATTTCTGTTGTTACTTCGATATTCAAATTGTTGTCTTGTTCCATTATTTCAGTAATTGCCACCCTTCTCCCCAGCATGTTTTCCCCTGCTTTTGTACTTAACTGTTTATTTCCTGTCGTTATTTCTTTTTTTTTTTTTATGTTATTAAACTGCACAGGTGATATTATTTGTCGTGTCCTAGCTTCGTCACTACTTCGCCGGGGTTAGGCTCGGCACTTACTCAGTACATGGGGTTGGTTGTACTGATACTACACCTGCACAAGTTTTGTTGTGCAGATCCCGGTGCAGGACCCAGTGGTTATTGATCTAGGTGGCTCCCTTCGGTCCATCAGGCGACACTGAGGTAGTCATGCAGGCGTACGCAGGCCTTGGCGTCACCTTCTATCCTTTTTCTTTCATGTTTTTACATATTTCTGAGACAGTTGTACTTTATTTGTTCAGACCTATACTTGTAGTATTCATAGACAGTCCGTGAAATTGTGACACCGAATTCTGGAAATTTTATTGTGAAAATTATAATAGTATTTAATTAAGTTGTTAACTTTCATTGGTTCCGCATTTTTATTTATTCCGTTCTTGTATATCACCTATAAATTGTTAAAAATGAAGAAACAAGTTAGAATAATCGATAACGTTGGCTTCAATGTTAGACGCCATCACGGTCCCGACGATAGAATTTCGGGTCGTGACATGTTCGCAAAAGCGAAAGCTACCCAGCCCCTTTGATATCGCATTTGCAACAAATTGATCACATTTGGTATGATCCCTTACTCACAAAAGCGAGACAGCCTTCGCAATTGCGAAGAGCGTCCAGCCTAGCTTCCAGTTGTATTTTCGACCTTCCCATCGCAAAAGCAAAGACCCCCATCTCGCATTTGCGACATATGCTTTGCATTTGTGAATATCACAGTCCCTCCCCAGACATCGCATTTATGTACCCAACTTCGTAAAAGCGAGGCTCGCATGTGTGTGTGAGAGAGAGGAGCGATGGCTGGCTACCGACTCTAAACCATGACTTTAAGTAGCTTTTAAGCTGTGAATTCGATACTTTTTATTATTTGATATTTGGGTTGATTACAACATAAATCGGCTAGTTTCGAATTCGGAAAACAAACACGTGATTTAGTTGTAATCACAGCGGACCATTATTTTTTTAGTTTTGTAAATAAAAAATAACCATTATCATGAATTTTTAACGATGACCTGCAATTTTACCTGTAGAAAGTAAAACCTCATAATAATAATTATATTTACATACGCTGAAAGTGGCTATCTATGAATTCTATTAGATCTATCTAACCTAATTTCCAGTATAAAATATGACTTGTTGCAATAGAAAAATCCATTACAAAGCAAATTCATCACGGGTGGAATTTTTCCTGTTTACGTAACAAAAACAAAAAGACTATTATCTGTCAGTTTTATATAAAAGTATGTGACTAAATTCGACAGGCTGTTTTAATAGAATTTCATGAACCATTGTAGTGGCTACTATGAAATAAATTAACCATAATAGATTCCACCCTAAGAAAAAAAGTATCATTCGCTGTGACCAAGTATTGTAACTGAATATAAAGGCTTATGGCATTGTTATTACTATTATAATTTTTATATATTCGAATTAATAAATAGGATAAAAGAATTAATACAATTAAAATTAAAATTAGGGAGGTGTTATGATTCAAAATCCACCAATGTCATCTAATACAATATTCTAAGGCGAACCAATCAATATACCAATCGACGAAACAAAATATGATGCACTGCAATGAATGGCTGATTGTAGAATAATAACATAACGTAAAAGTCATTCTAACATAAACATAATAAGTCTAAAACTGACATCTAATGCAAACCATCCCAAGATGTAGAGTCACAGGTACATGAGCTTCTAAAGTTTACTACGTACATTGTTCTAAAAAAAAATACAACACTGTCCAAAGAATGGAAACAGTACAATAGAAGTAAGAAGATGACACAAAACATGTGAATGAAATGCAGCTTGACCTTGGATCACCTGCTCGGTATTTGCTAAGAACCTCTTGGGACTCTACTGGTACCGAAAAATCGGATCTGCACAAGAAGTGCAGAAGTTAAGTACGAGTACAACCGACCTAATATACTCAGCAAGTGTGAAGTCTAACCGCAACGAGGTAGTGACGAGGCTAATAGCCTGTTTGGCCAAGCTTCTCCAAGCCAAAGCTCTTTGTTTTTAAAAAAAAATATTTTTTCCCCAAAGTTGAAGTGTTTGGCCAAACATTTGTGTGAAAAAAAGTGCTTTTGAGTAGAAGCAGAAGCAGTTTTGGAGAAGCATAAAAAAGTAGATTTTCTCCAAAAATACTTTTTTGAACAACACTTTTGAGAAAAATACACCCAGAAGTGGTTTTTAAAAGCTTGGTCAAACACTAATTGCTTCTCAGAAGTGTTTTTTAAATTAATTAGCCCAACACAAATTGCTTCTCACCAAAAGTACTTTTGAATAAAGCTTTTGAGTAAAAGCACTTCTCAAAATTTAGCTGATTTTTTCAGCTTGGCCAAACAGGCTATAAGACAAGACACCTATGATAAACCTATTTAGTTATATATCAAGAAGTAACGAAATAACAAGTAAAGTGACAAGTATAAAGACGGGATAACAACAAGTAAAAAAATAACAAGTATGTAAGTAAAGGGGCGTAAAGCGGAAACATTGTTTGACCAAAAAGTATGAAACATTTTGCTAAACCAAATAAATAAAAAGGTGAAGGGTAAATTCTAGTTCAATATAATAAGTTCTAGATCTAACACGTGCTTGTATAAAAATGCTAAATAATGTTTGAACCAATTTAGTATAAACGATATTATATGATGTTATCAAGAATAACAATGGGAAAACGATGGGCAATAAATATATTAAATGGCAATAAATGTAAATAGAGAGAATGATTCACCCAAATATTGAATGAGGTGGATGATTCTTCCCCCTGACCATAATGTAAGACAAATAGATATGGGAATATATGAGGCTTTCTCAGATCTGATGCGAGAAAAAGTAGAACAAACAACAAATCGAATCATTGTGGAAAGGTAATATTTTGTATTGTCTCTCAATAGTCAACTTTTCATAAGAGTTCTTATCAGAATCAATGTTACATGCATTTTGCCCTATTTCTTCTACTATTTTTATGGGAGATTCCCAAAAACCCTAAAAAAGGTACAGTATAGGTAATATTCAATAGAATATTCTCTTTGAAATTTCCAAAGTTATACTAGCCGTTATTCTTGTTCTTGCTTCTCGACATCGGCCTTAATGGCTTGCTCGGCGACTCCATATTGTTAACCCCTGGTCGACCTCGATCTAGTCGCCCATGATGAGCCGCAGTTCTCACACTTGATCACCTCTTCATGTCGAATTTTTTTAGCCGGAATTTGAACCATACAGTTAGTCCCTCCGTTTATCGAGGTCGTCTTTTGGTCGACCTCAATGAACGGATTTCATCAATAGCAATTCTGGAGAAATTCAGACGTGGGGGTTGAGTAATGATGATCGTTGCCAAGGTGATGACATGTCACTTCGATAGTTGTGGTTAGTGAGGCAGGTTCAGGATGACGTCACAGCTGCATGCGTCATCATTACGCATCTTCCCGATGTGTTGCATCATTCTTCGAGCCTCTATCATTTCGATTCTAATGTCGTTTGACGGTTGAGTGCACCGATTTGAGCGTCGTGGTTTTTATAAATAATAAGGAGAGACCCTTCAGAGAGAATTTTCACTCTCTCTAATTCTTCAATCTTGCCCATTGTTTCTTCTCCTTCTTCTTGCGTTCATATTTCCTACAACTTCCGTCAACGCCATTTCTTCTACACCATCGGCTCCGCCGTATAGACACTAGCAAAAGATGACTAACGTAGCTCCTAACCCTGAGATGAACTCAGACCCAACTCTGCTATCAGTGGCTATGCCTTTTGGTGGTCAGGAGGCTATTGCTATGGAGGATGTAAGCTTCCCCACTATGGAAGAGATCATTTCTCGTAACTCAGGCTCCAGGTCAGATTTTTCGAAGGAACCTGCACATCGCCTCGAGCCCGAGAAGTCCGAGATGGAGGCAAAACATATAGCCCCATTAGGGCCAAATACAACATCTATGTTCACGTTGACCTGGTTCCAGCTGGGAACGACGTGGTCCAGGTTCACCAGGATAGGTACTGTACGTTATAGGCCTACTATTTCCAAGTGGGTTACTCTCTCCCTCTTCCTCCGTTGGAGGAGGAATTCATCCATTACTACGACGTCTTCCCGAACAAACTCTCCCCCTACATTTATAAGCTTTTTCTCAGGCTAACAAAGTTTGCGGAGCTGGCCGATTGTGAAATCTCTATTCGCCATCTGTTGCACCTTTTCGCGCCAAGATTCCACAAGGGCACGATGATACATCTTCGCCACCGCGGGACCAAGGGGATAATGGCATGAATCGACGATAAGTTGAATCGTTGGTATTGGTTCAACTTCTGTTTTGTCAAAACCGAGCACGTGGTGGCGATCCCTAGTGGATTTCCCGAGCAGTGGAATTTTGCTCGTAAGTGTTATCGTTGATTGAAGTACGTTCTTTCCCCTTTTTCCCTGTTTTGTGGATTAATAGTTTTCTTTTCTTTTCGTGTAGCCATGAAACATCCCCCTTCGTTTGTCGTTGATATCTCTGACTGGGTGGCCCATGTCTTTCCCCACACAGTAGGAATCCACGATTGGGCGTCCTTCAACAAGAAATTTGGACCCAAGCCCTCGACCCGTAAATCGGGTTCCGTTATTTAAATATTCCGACCTCATTGCAGTCTCCTTTTTTCTTTTACTTACAATTTTCTCTTTGGTGTTAGGTCGGAGAGCTTCGAAGAAGGCGAAGGCTCCCGTTACAGCATTTTGCCAAGCAGTTTCCTCGGCCAGGTTGCAATTCGTGCTAACTGATTCTATGCGGAATACTTCCTCTCAAACTCCAGCTTTAAGTGGACCCAGCCGTCGGACGGCTGCCCCACCAACTAAGACTTTGTCTTCCCCGATACTGCATCTGGAAGACGAGTCTTCGTCGGGTGAGGAGGAAGTGGCTCCGCTGAAAAGGCGGAGAGTGGATATTGGCGGTGTGGTTACGGTCGTGGCCGAACCTAAGAGTGAAGTTGTTTTAGTTGTGGAGTTTGCGCGTCCTTCAGATATGGAAACAGTTCTCCCACTAGAGGACGTCGTGGAAGGGAGACAATCGGAGGCAGCGGAGATCGCCATGGAAGAAGGGAGTCCAGGGGCAACAGAGGTCGCATCCTCGTCCACCGAAGGGAGAGGAAATACTATTGTCGTGGACGATGATGGGTCCGGCTCTAACATAGACCCCGAGAAAGTGCGGACGTTTGACGAGGGGTTCACTCGGGTAGAGGTGAGAACAGAGGGATCTACCTGAAATATCGCCATGCCCTTGGACTACAATTTGTTAGTCAACTCGGAGGGTGTGGTCCCATCTTTGATTTCATTCTGCACGGGTGACGAGAATAGGACCTTGCAGACATTTAAGGGTGCCGACCTGTCGTTAGGCATCTCCGGGATGGCCCTGCGAGTAAGTTTCTTGTATTTTTGGTGTTCACGAATTTTATCCTTTTCTTTACCTTGTTCATATTTGCTGACTGTATTCTACCTGTTTGTCAGACTCTCATTTTTGAGATCAAGAGCGCCCGTCGAGAAGAGAAGAGGAAGGCTCTCTACAAAATAATGGAGTCCAAGTATAGGGAGTATTGTACCAAGCACTGTGCATTGAGCAGATTACCCAGCGAGGATGGTCAGTTACAGTCTCTCCGGGATGAGTTGAAGCAGAAGGATGATGAGTTGAAGTAGAAGGATGATTAGCTCATGAGAGCCATTGGTAGTTGTAGCGAGCTCGAAGGACGTTGAAAGCCAAAGAGGACGAGCTTGAGGTGAGCAATGGGGTTGTGGCCGAGTGCGTCGACCTTCAGGATCAGGTAGCATCCTTGTGCACCGAGCCTGAGCAGAGTGAAGCTAGAACCAACGTCTTGAGTGACGAGTTGGCCATAAAAGCGGAGGAGTTGGAGAGAGCCGAGAAAGCCAAGACGGCGGTGTGGCATAGGCGGCGACATTAGTGGGTTCCTTCCATGTCTTTAGATCTGAATGTGCAAATGAAGTGGATACGACTGCGCTTAAGGAGGCGAGACTTGAAGAACGGATTGGTGGCCTAGACACAGAGGTTTCGGATTTGAATGAGCAGATTGTTGTCCTTAAGACTGAGAAGACGCAGTTACTGGCTCAACCGTCTTCCTCCCATGCTTCCACTTATCCCAATGTTCCACGAGATTTGTACGAGAAATGGGTTCATGCTGAGGCTCATCTGGACATAATCAGGGGCTTGATGACGGTCGGGAAAGCTTCTGAGACGGAATTTGAGGATGCTCGTGTGAAGGCACGTTCAGCTCGGGATGCTTGTGGATATGATCTCGGTACGCTCGGGGAGGGTGATGATGAGGATGATTTAGACGGGCTCGAGCCGGGTTCTTGGTATGATGATGAATACTCCAATGGCGAGGGTGTTGGTGATGATGGTGATGGGGGTGATGTTGTCGAGTAGTGTACTTGCTTTGTACTTTTGTTAATCTTTTTATTTGTGGGCATCTGTTTGGCCATTGTAATATATCTTTTGGAATGATAATGCTTTTGTTGTCCGTTCCTGGGCTTCTTATTTTTCCTTTGAATATTTTCCTCAATTGACTGCATTGATTGCAATTCAATTAGGCCGATTGTAAGTTGAGCTCGTGCGGGGTCGAATGTAAGTCTATTCGAGAGAGGTCGAACATTGGCATTAAAATTGATTCGAATGTGAGTCCATTCGAGCAAGGTCGAATATTGACTTTAAAATTAATTCGAACGAGGTCGAATGTAAGTCGATTCGAGCAAGGTTGAATATTGACTTTAAAATTAATTTGAATGAGGTCGAATGCAAGTCCATTCAAGCGAGGTCGAACGTTGACTTTTAAATTGATTCGAACGAGGTCGAATGTAAGTCGATTCGAGCAAAGTCGAATATTGTCTTTAAAATTTATTCGGACGAGGTCGATGTTATTTCCTGGATTGGCGTAATGTGTAAACTTGGTGGAGACATGTGCACATCATGTGTTTGTGTATTTCCCTTTGTTTATACATTCATTGGAGAAGTTTACATGTTTTTGCTCTGTTCATACATACATTGGAGGAGTCCCAGTCTATCTAGTCCATTCATTGGTCGACCTGGAGAAGTAGTTGATAGGTCGAGCGATGAACTTATACTTAACTTCGAGATTCCCTCTTCGTTTCCTCGTTAAAAACCTCCCCGAGAAAACCAAATTGGGACAAAACTCGGGTGAGGGAAAAAGAGTAAGACTTGGAGGACGTCTATCCTTAGAAGTTGAAGTATTTGAGGTGGGCTACGTTCCAATTGTTTGGTAGTAATTTTCCCTCCATTTTTTCTACTTGGAATGACCCTTTGCTTACTGTCGCCATGATTTTGTAAGGCCGTCCCAATTGGTCCCTTGTTTTCCTTCCCGCAGATCCTTGCTCGCCTGTGTTTTGGCCTTAAGTACATAGTCCCCGACTTTGAGCGGCCTGACCTTGGCTTTTTTTGTTGTAGTACCGCCTTGCCTATTGTTTTTGGGCTACCATTCTTATGTAAACCATGTATCTTCATTCTTCGGCTTCATCGAGGTCTTTCCTTCTTATTTCAATGTTGCTTGGCCCGCTCTAATTTGGATATCTTAGACTTGGTTCTCCGACCTCGAGCGGTATCACTGCATCAGTCCCGTAGACTAATAAGTATGGTGTTTCCCATGTGCTTGTTTTTGGCGTGGTGCGATACGCCCACAGCACTTCTGGTAGCACCTCTGACCACAGTCCATTGGCGTTTTTGAGTTTCCTTTTCATGATATTCAATATCGCTTTGTTGGAGGATTCAGCTTGTCCGTTGCATGCGGGGTGATATGGCTCGGAGAGTATTCTTTTGATGTGCCATTCCTCGAAGAACTCGGCGACCTTTTACCCTGTGAATTAGGGTCTGTTGTCACAACTAATTTCTTTGGGAATGCCAAAGCGGCATACGATGTTCCTTCATATAAAGGCAATCAACTCTTGTTCGCGTATTTGGGCGAATGCACCTCTTCCACCCATTTAGAAAAATAGTCAGTTAAAACAAAAGGAAATCGTACATTACCTCGTCCTGCGGGAAGGGGACCGACGATATCCATTCCCCATTTGACGAAGGGACACGGCGAAGTGACTGAGTGGAGGTGCTCGCCCGCTTGGTGGTTTATGGGGCGTACTTTTGGCAGGGTTCACATTTTCTAAGAAAATCAGCTGCTTCCTTTTTCATCGCGGGCCAGTAGTAGCCTGCTTGTATGAGACATCTGACTAGGGCTCGATTGCCAGTGTGAGCCCCGCAGTAACCCTCGTGGACCTCTTCTAGGACACGCCGTGTCTGGTTTGGCCCCAAACATTTTTCTAGAGGGACGCCATACGTCCTTTTGTACAAATCGTTGTTGACAATGCTATATATGGGTGCTTGCATTGGAAGCTTTTTGGCTTCTTTTTTTGTCGTTTAGAAGCACGTTGTCCTGCGGGTAGGAGACAATATGGTTGCGCCAGTCCCAAGTTAAGTTAATAGTGTGTAACTCAATTTGGTCGATTGTCGAGTGGAGGAGAGCGATCATGTTCTCTTTTCCAGTTATGCTTTTAGTGGTTGCCGCCAACTTGGCGAGGCCGTCGGCCTCGACGTTTTGCACTTGAGGTATCTGATCAAGCTGGCATTCATCGAGAAGTAACTTGCAGATCTTGGCCTGATATTTTCGTAGCCTTTGTTCCTTGATTTAGAAAGTCCTTGTGACTTGATTGACGACGCGTTGTGAGTTACATCGAAGGACTACCCGTCGTGCTCCGTACTTGAGTGCCAGTTTTAATCCTGCAATCACGGCCTCATACTCTGTCTCATTGTTAGTCATATCGGGACACTGTATGGACTGGTAAATTATCTCGCCTATCAAGACCTCGAGTACGAGTCCCAGTCTAGATTTTGACGCGTTGGAGGCGCCATCAGTGTATAGAATCCATTGGTCATGTGTTTTGGGGGAAGTATTAGTGGCTTCCCTCTCGACTTGGGGCATTATTTTAGCGCTAAAGTCCGCGACGAAGTCTGTAAGTACTTGCGACTTTATCGTTGTTCGCGGTTGGTAGGTTATATCGTGCTCGCTCAATTCAATGGCCCACTTGGACAACCTCCCCGACAGCTCGGTCTTGTGTAGGATACTCATTAGAGGAAAGGTCGTGACCACCGATATCGGGTGGCATTGGAAATAAAGTCTAAGATTTCGTGAAGCTACGCCAAAGCCTAGCATTTCGAGATGGGGGTACCTCGTCTCAGCGTCGACCAAGGTCTTGCTAATGTAGTAGATTGGAGATTGCGTACCTTTATTTTCTCGGACCAGGACTGCACTTACTGTAACGTCGGACACGGCCAGGTAGATTAGGAGGCGCTCTCCAGGTTCTACCTTAGCATGTAGCGGGGGTGAAGATAAGTACGCCTTTAGTTCTCTCAGGGCGTCGACACACGCTGAATTCCATTGGAGCCCGTTGTCCTTTTTGAGAACGCCGAAGAATTTGTGGCATATGTTTGAGGATCCTGAGATGAACCTCGATAGGGTGGCTATACGACCGGTCAGTTTCTGCACCTGTTTCTTGCTGGTCAAGTTTTCTGGTATTCCCTCTATAGCCTTGATTTGGTCAGAGTTAACCTCGATGCCTCTTTGTGACACCAAAAAGCCGAGGAATTTCCCTGAGGTTACGCCTAAGGCGCATTTCACTAGGTTCAATTTCATGCCATATCGCCTGAGTATGTCGAAGGCTTCCCTAAAACGGTCGATGTGGTCTTCTTTTTTTTTTGACTTGACCTACATGTCGTCAATATATACTTCCATGGTTATGCCGAGCTGATCTTTGAACGTTTTGGTTACTAGCCTCTGGTATGTCACCCCTGCATTTTTCAATCCGAACAGCATAACTCTGTAGCAGTACGTCCCTTGGTGGGTGATGAACTTGGTCTTTTCCTGGTCTTCCACCTCCATGAGGATCTGGTTGTAACCCGAGTAGGCGTCTAGGAAACTTAGCAGCTCGTGCCCTGATGTTGCATCGATGAGCTGGTCAATGTGACGCGGTGGGAATGAGTCTTCCGGGCATGCCTTGTTCAGATCTGTGAAGTCTACGCACATTCGCCATTTCCCATTTTTCTTTTTTACCATGACCACGTTGGCGACCCATTGGGGTTATTTTGACTCCCTGATAGAGCCGTTTTCAAGTAAACTTTCCACCTCTTCGCGCACGACATCATTTATTGTGGCGTTGAATTTTCTTCTAACATGTCGTACCGAGGGGTAGAGTAGGTCGACGTTCAATTTGTGTGTTGCTATTTCCTTCGGGATTCTCGACATATCTGCATGAGATAAGGCAAACAAGCCCGCATTGTTAGTTAAATATTGATGGAATTTACCTGGTTCTTGGAGTTTGTGGCCGATATAAGCCTTTTTGTTGTGGTCGCCCTTATCGAGCTGGACGGGGTCAAGGTCTTCCACATTCGATCTCGTAGCCTCCACGACTTCGGGGTCCTTAATGACAACTTTCCCTTCGTCATCATCCGACCTTGACCCTCGTTAATTGATATGCTTCTACACCTTTGTCTTTCAACTGTTGGGTGTACGTGTAGTCTTGGGCGATGCGATAGCATTCTTGGGTTGTGCGCTGCTCGCCACGGATGCTGAAAACTTCCCATGGGGTGGGAAACTTGATGACCTGGTATAAGCTGGATGGGACGGCCCTCATAGAGTGTATCAAAGGTCGTTCTTTGATGGAGTTGTACGTTGTGTCTTGATCCATGATGTGGAACGTGGTCTCCAAGGTGAACACCAGCCAAAACGGGTAGTGTGATTTCTACGGAAGTCCGCTCAACTACATTGTTAAAACCTGTTAGTGTGATGCAGCGTGGCACTATACCTATCTTCGAGCCTCATTTGTGTGAGAACTCGGGGGTGGATAATGCACGTGACGCTTTCGTCATCTACCATAATCCGTTTTACATCAGTATCTGAAATACGCAAAGTGATAACAAGTGCATCATAGTGAAGAAAGGTCAAATTGTGGGTATCCGAATCGTCGAAGATGATACTTTCTTCGAGGTCGTCATACCATTCGTAGGTGATTGATCACTTCAGCTCATGGGTGGTTGTGAACTTTACATTGTTGATTGATGCCTCGTCACCTATAACGATGATCATTTGGATGGTGCAGGTTGGGAAGGGTGGCTTCGAGGGGCCTTGGTGTTGTTCTCGTCCTCGCGCTAAGTTCGCTCTTCCTCGGTCGCTCATTAGCTCTCTCAAATGCCCTTGGTGGAGCATGTTCACTACCTCTTGCCTCAAGACGATGCAGTGTTCGGTCTTATGACCTCGTTTCTATGACCTCGTTCCTGATGGAATTCACAGAGGGCGTTCGACTTTATGGTGTTTGGGTTGGACTTCAGCTTTTGTGGCCATTTTACCTTTAGGCTGAGCTTCTCCAGGGCGTAAACTATCTCTGAAGGGGAAAAAAGTTGTGGGGAGATAGTAGTGGAGGCATACCTCTTTAGTTCCCGTGAGTCCCTGTCTGCGGCCTGGATGGACCGTCGCCATGGCAGGGGGGTGGTATGGCGGAAGCTCTGACGTATAGCTGGTGTCTTTCACGGTTGAGACATGGGCCTATATGGTCTCTTCTGTTATCGTTTCTACGATCTTTTCTTGACTCCATCTACACTGATGTTACTGTTGGGTTGGTCCGTTGAGGTTGTCTTAGTCTTCTCTCACCTCGGCACAGTAGGCATTGTGTATTTCGTTCCAAGTGGTGGGGGAATATTTCATGAGCCGGCTCAGCAATTTTTTGGTTTCCCTCGAGCAGCTCCTGTTCATCCCATTTTGGAACGCTATCACCGTCATTCCTTCTGATATATTTGGGAGAGTCATTCTAACATGGTTGAATCGGGCGAGGAAGTCCCTGAGTCCTTCGCCAAGTGATTGTTTAATGGCGAATATATCATTCACTCTCGCCTCTGCTTTCTTGGCCCGGCATGCGCGGTGACAAACTTGTCGGCTATTTCCTCAAGTGTTTCTATGGAACGCACTGGCAGTTGTGAGTACCACGTCAGCGCTCCGCCGGTTAGGGTTTCACCAAATATTTTCAGCAATATGGATGATACTTTCTCCTTGGCGAGGTCGTTGCCCTTTACTGCAGTGACATAGTGGGTGACGTGATTCTCAGGGTCCGTTGTGCCATCATATATTTTCAAGTATGGCAGCATCTTGAATGTTTTGGGTATGGCATGTGGTGCGGCCTCGTCGCTATGCGGTTGTTCCACAAACCAGCTGGCGTCCCTTTTTGGTAGAAGATTTAGGGCGCCTGGTATCTTATCTACCCTCTCCTGATGCTCCCTCATTTGGTTGCGGAGTGCTTTGTTCTTGTTCTCCATATCCTCCATTTTTCTTAGAATAGCAGTGAGGGTGTCGTTACCTGTATTATTAACTATGTGAGCGGTACCTGTTGAAGGAGGAGGGACGTGCTGCTCATTGGTTGTTGTTGTGATGTCGACTCGTGCATACTCCCTACTCGCCCTTTGGGCAGGTTTGTCGAGTATACTGGTTTGCGTACTCGTTAGTCATGCTTCTAATAACTTTTTCACTGCTGGTGGTGCTTCTTCCGTTGTATACATAGAGGCTCATTTTCCGTGGGAGGCGGTAACGCTGCCATGAGGAAGGGGTGAACCACTTTGCCTAGGAAAAGGGCTTGGTGTCACGTTCTCCTCGTCTTCTCCATTAACCTCATTGATGGTGTTTAGGATATTAGCAGTAAGGCCTTCCACTACTTTCAACATTTTTTCTCCATTCCCTGCCATGTTAGACCGTGCAAGTAGGAAAAAGAAATTTATGTGTTTCGATGTTGCTGTATTTTCTAGTTAAATATAATAAGTTCAAGATCTAACACGTGCTTGTATAAAAACGCCGAATAATGTTTGAACCAATTTAGTATAAACGGTATTACATGATGCTATCAAGAATAATAATGGGACAATAATGAGCAATAAATATATTAAATGGCAATAAATGTAAATAGAGAGAATGATTCACCCAAATATTGAATGAGGTGGATGATTCTTCCCTCTGACCACAATGTAAGACAAATGGATATGAAAATATATGTGGCTTTCTCGGATCTGATGCGAGAAAAGGTAGAACAAACAACAAATAGAATCACTGTGAAAATGTAATATTTTCTATTGTCTCTCAAGAGTCAACTTTTCATAAGAGTTGTTACACGCCTGTTGCCCTCTTTCTTCTACTATTTATATGGGATATTCCCAAAACCCCTAAAAAGGTACAACAAAGGGAATATAGCAGTTGTTCTTGTTTCTGTTGCTCGACCTCGGCCTTAATGGCTTGCTCGGCGGCTCCATATTGTTAAGCCTCGGTCGACCTCATCCTAGTCGCCCATGATGAGCCGCAGTTCTCACACTTGATAACCTTCTCATGCCGAATTTCCTTAGCCGGATTTTGACTCATACAAACATAGCGTAAAGTGACAACTCTGAACAATCTTTCAAAAGCATATAACGAAGCCATAAAGCCAAGTCCACATTTCAATATCAAAGTAAATACTAAAGAGCAATGAAATCAACAAAATTGCATGGTATCCCCCCCCCCACCCCCCCCCCCCCCCCCCCCCCCCGTACTTTCACAAATAATATCTCAACCCATAATTGTAAAAATACAACGAATTTAATGCTAAAACTTTAAGGTTTAAACTCATAATGTTTAATTACTGAATCTCTAATTGGGAATATGGATTCTCAATAATAGATCTGTTTCGCCCTAGTTTAATCCAACTGTTAGGATAAACTGCGGAAGCTAGAATCCAAAAAAAGAAAGTTTTGTTCCAACTGTAAAAAGTTTATATTAGGGGAATTTTGGATTGGTAGTTCTGAAATTTATATCAAGAAGTCAGGGTCAAAATTTGCTCTATTTTGAATCTTTAGGAGTAAAAAATAGATTTTTTATCCAAATAGGACAGAAGCCACTGGAATGTGGTCTTGTGGCCATATATTCTCATCTAAAGTCATTTTCAAACATGCAAATTCAAATAGACCCATATTAACCTTATTCATTGTGCTATAATGTCATATCGATCTTAACATTATGTTGTATCTTATTAGGTTATCCCACAGCTTATGCTGCTATTTACCTATAAGCTAAGTAGTTCTCTTGTTAATTATTTCTGTGTTTTTTTTCTTCAATTAAAAACAAACAGAAAAGTAACAATAATGATGATGAGGATAATGGAGCCCAATAATATGGCTCTAGCGATCAATAAAGTAAATACAAAAACAAGAATATAAGATGATTTATTTTAATATGCCGAAGTTTCGAACGCATATTTATTCTGTTCTTGTATTTGAGAGAGGTAATAGATATTCTATGTGATCAATGGCGACGCGAGAAAATTCAATAAGACTGTTCAAATTTTGAATAAGGTTTGTCGGTTGGCTATGTAAGGGTGTTCAAAATTAATTTTTAATCAATAACAAGTACTAGTATTTTACCTTACACAATATAATTTTTCGCCAAAAAATATTCAGTTGACTAATGACTACACTTAACCGCACGCAGCTTCGCCTTTGTATGTGATAGTCGATATCTGCTTAACTTAATCCCAACATTGTCTTAATAATAATAATAATAATAATAATAATAATGATAATAATAATGATAATAATAATGATAATAATAATAATAATAATGATAATAATAATGATAATAATAATAATAATAATAATAATAATAATAACAACAATAACAACAATAACAACAATAACAACAATAACAACAATAACAACAACAATAACAATAACAACAATAACAATAACAACAACAACAATAATAACAATAACAATAATAATAATAATAATAATAATAATAATAATAATAATAATAATAATAATAATAATAATAATAATAATAATAATAATAATAATAATAATAATAATAATAATAATAATAATAATAATAATAATAATAATAATAATAATAATAATAATAATAATAATAATAATAATAATAATAATAATAATAATAATAATAATAATAATAATAATAATAATAATAATAATAATAATAATAATAATAATAATAATAATAATAATAATAATAATAATAATAATAATAATAATAATAATAATAATAATAATAATAATAATAATAATAATAATAATAATAATAATAATAATAATAATAATAATAATAATAATAATAATAATAATAATAATAATAATAATAATAATAATAATAATAATAATAATAATAATAATAATAATAATAATAATAATAATAATAATAATAATAATAATAATAATAATAATAATAATAATAATAATAATAATAATAATAATAATAATAATAGTAATAATAATAATAATAGTAATAATAATAATAATAGTAATAATAATAATAGTAATAATAATAATAATAATAATAATAATAATAATAGTGGTTGCAACATTAAAAAATGATCGTTTAACTATTTAAATTAACGCCTTCTCTCTGAATTCTCTCTCAGCGCATGTTAGCATAACGTGCGCCACCATGGGGAAGAGAGCTCGGAATCCATCTCAGAAGGCGATAATGGCGCGAGAATCTGTTGCGATGAGTGCATATCAGCTAAGGAAGAAGGATGAGAAGTTGAAAGCAGTTCAAACTTCAGGTACGCAGTTGGAGGAGGAAAAAGGCAATGGAACAGTAACATACAAGGCTAATCTGATCGAGCAGAAGGAAATTGAAGAGCTAGGAAGTGTAATCTCACCAATTGTAAGTAAATAAGTAACGCAGACTAAGGAATTGGGTTAAGGATCATCGACAAAATCATCAAATGAGTCGAACAGTGCAACTGGTACTAGGAAATTGGCATGGGCTGATGAAGCAGAAGTATCACCATAGTTGAATGCTAGGGGTTCAATTTGGGATAATTTTGATATAACAAAGGTAACTAATGTTGGTTTTAAACTTGAATTTGTAGAGCCTGAGATACATGATGAGGCACCTGTTTGTGAAATTGAAACTGAGGATATCAGTTCTGAAATTGAGTATTGGAAAACAGCTATAGTGTGCTATGTTTTGGGAGCTCACCCGCCGTTCACAGTACTTAATGCGTATGTTCGTAGAATGTGGGGTAAACATGGCATAAACAAGGTATCAATGTTGAAAAATGGGATAGTGACAGTGAGATTTGACTCAATTATAGAGAAGAATGAGGTGCTACAAGGGGGCATATATCACTTTGACAACAAGTCAGTAATTGTGAAAGCTTGGCATGTAGACATGGAATTCACAAAGGAGGAATTGTATATTGTGCCTATATGGGTTTAACTACCTGGACTGAATTTCAAGTATTGGAGCCCTAAAGGTTTAAGTAAGATTGGTAGCTTAATAGGGTGACCACTGATGGTAGACAGCCACACTAAGAAGAAGATAGGGCTGAGCTTTGCACGCCTTCTAGTTAAGGTTCAGATGGACACTAAACTGCCAGATAAAGTGTTTTTTAAGAATGAACGAGGGTTGATAATAGAGCAGAAAGTGCAGTATGATTGGAAGCCAATATTGTGCAAAGTATGCAGGAAATATGGCCATGATGATTAGGTCTGTAGAACAAAGAATCAAACTAGAGAGCAATAGACAAACAGAGAAGGAAAAGGGGAAGTATGATGAAACAGGAACTGATCAGATGAAGCAAGTTACAGAAAATAAGGGAGGTAAAGAAATCAGGAATAGAACTGATAATGGGAAGCAAAAAATTCAGGATAGTCAGGTCAATGAAGGTTGGATAACACCTAGTAATGTTACAAGAACTACTGGGAAGCATGTATTCCTAAGGAAGGGAGACGGGGATA
Source organism: Nicotiana undulata (assembly GCA_005239495.1). NCBI lineage: Eukaryota > Viridiplantae > Streptophyta > Magnoliopsida > Solanales > Solanaceae > Nicotiana > Nicotiana undulata. The sequence continues at coordinate 45,185 of ML290727.1, read as the reverse complement.
AAAGTTATCATAATAACTTTCAAGTTTTGGGGAATAATGAGATTGTTGTAAATGGAAATCATACCAGAACACAGGAGACAAATGTGGGAGGGATAGCATCTCCTCCTAGGGGTAATGGATAATATCTTATGTTGGAATGTTAGGGGTATGAATGCCCCTAACAAACAAAAAGAGGTAAAACTCCTATGTAATAAAGAAGAGATAAGGATGATTGGAATGTTGGAAACAAAAATAAAAGCTGATAAAATAGACCAAGTGGCTAGTAAGCTATTTGGTGGATGGGGGAGTACAAATAATTTGAGGGAGCATTATAATGGTAGAATTTGGTTAGCATGGAGACAAATGTTATAAAGTTTCCTTGAGCACTATGATTGACCAAGCAGTAACATGTTTGGTAACTAATAATAGGTTACAAATTACCTTTATGATGATTGTAGTTTATGCTTATAATACAAAGAAAGAAAGAAAGAAAGAAAGAAAGAAAGAAGGGGTCTATGGAACTACTTAGATACTGTGAGAAAGAACATGGGGGGACATGGATAGTTATGGGAGACTTCAATTTTGTGCTGCATTCTAAAGACAGAGTGGGAGGAAATCCTGTAAATTTGGCTGAAATAACAGAGTTTCATCAGTGTATTGAATAATGTGAGCTGATTGAGCTACCAACAAGTGGAAGCACGTATACTTGGAGTGATAGACCTGGAGATAACAGAATCCTATCTAAGATTGATTGGGTATTCATTAATACAGATTGGCTCAACTCAATGCCAATGTATAGGGCTAACTATCTAGAAGAGGGGAAAAGTGATCACCGTCCACTTAAACTTTCTTGGAACAACTCATCTGGAAAGGTCAAAGCTGCTTTTAAATTTTGTAATGTGTGGTCCGCTTATCCAAGCTTTATTAAAGTAGTTAAAAGGGATGGGCACAGACTATAGAAGGTTGTAGTATGTTCAGAGTGGTTAAGAAACTTAAATTGTTAAAGAACAAATTAAAGGTGCTGAATAGAAGATATTTCAACAATGTTACTGAAGAAGTTGATGCAGACATATTGACATTGGCTATAGCTCAAGTAGAGCTTCAAAGGAATCCATTGGATATTGGATTGCAGGCAGAAGAATTGCAGAAGTTTCAAAAGTTCAAGAGATCATCTTATTTGGCAGAAATGTTCCTTCAACAAAGGAGTAAAGCTAATTGGATTAAGTTGGAAGATGACAATAATAGATATTTCTTTTCAGTAATAAAGCACAGAAGGTTGCAAGAGGCCATTATCCAATTAACAGATAAGATTGTATGTATGAAATTTGAACAAGATGAGATAACAGATATTTTTGTGAAGTATTATCAAGAGCTGTTAGGAACTAAGGGAAGATTCAGAACTCATGCATTCCAAAGTTTTATGAAGAATGGAAAAGTACTGTCAACTGCTCATCAAATGCAGTTGGTAAGACCATACAAAGCAGAATAAGTTAAGGATGCTATATTTAGTATTAATGAAAATAAGAGTCCAGGTCCAGATGGATATGGGAGTGGTTTTTATAAAGCATCTTGGCCAATTATATGAGAGGAGGTGACAAATGCAGTATTGAAGTTTCTTGTTAATAGGAAGTTGCTTACTCAGATTAACTCAACCAATATTGCTCTTATTCCAAAAGTGAAGAACCCCTTGCAGGCTAGCCAGTTCAGACCTATTTCTTGTTGCAATGTCATCTACAAATGTATTTCTAAGATCATCTGTATGATATTGAGGAAAGTCATTCCTATAATTGTAGCTGATAATCAAGCAGCATTTATAGAGGGAAGATCATTTATTCATAATGTACTTATATGTCATGATCTTTTGAGGCACTATAACAGAAATACTACACCAAAGATGCTTGATGAAGATTGACCTAAAGAAATCATATGATATGGTTAGGTGGGAATTTCTGGAGGAAGTCCTTAATGGTTATGGTTTTCCAATGCCTTTCATCCAACTGATTATGGTATGTGTTACTACAACTACATTCACAGTAAAGGTGAATGGTGTAGGGTATGGTTATTTTGAAGGGAAGAGAGGATTGAAGCAGTCTGGCCCTATGTCTCCACTACTGTTTGTACTTGTTATGGACTACTTATCTAGAGGATTGAATAAAATGAGTGAGCTTCCAGATTTTCAATTCCACCCAATGTGCAAGAATACAAAGCTGACTCACCTTATATTTGCAGATGACTTGATGTTATTTTGCAAAGGGAATATTCAATCTATTCACAGGATGATGGAAGTAATAAACCACTTTAGTGAAGTGTCAGGTTTGGTAGCTAATATGGAGAAATCAAATATATTTTTAGCAGGGGTTGATGAGGATACAAAACAGCTGATCTTGAGAGACACTGAGTTCTCAGTGGGTACATTACCTATGAAATATCTGGGGCTGCTTTTAACTTCAAAAAAGTGGAGTAAAGTAGAATGTCACCAACTAGTAGAGAAAATTACAACAAAAATTCAGTCAGGGTATGCAAAACAATTATCATATGCAGGAAGATTGCAAGTTATTAATGCAATTTTGTTTGCAATATACAATTTCTGGGGAGCTGTCTTCATAATTCCTCAGAGTGTTATTAAGGTAGTAGAAAGAAAATGTAGGGAGTATCTATGGGGCTGTACAGAAGGGCATAGAAAGATGGCATTGGTAGCATGGGATGTAGTATGTAAACCAAAGAAATATGGAGGACTGAACATTAAGGGATGTAAACACTGGAATACAACTTCTGTTGGAAAACTTCTATGGCAATTAGTGACAAATAAAGAAGTATTATGGGTGAAATGGGTGCATGGTGTTTATATGAAACAATGTAGGAACATATGGGATCATAGTCCACCTTCTGATTGCAGCTGGTACTGGAAGAAGATTAATGGTTTGAAACATAACATGCTACAATGGCATAATGGAAATGTATATAGGCTGACTTGTAATGGAGGCTATTCTGTTTCTAGCACTTATAATGCAATGCTAGGACATATGTCAAGGTGTTGGGATATGAATCTGATATGGAACAGGATGATATTACCAAGGCATAGATTTGTGTTGTGGTTTGCTTATCAATAAAGAATGCTAACAAGAGGGAGATTGCTGCAAATGCATATTCCTATCACTGGAGACGTGGAGTGTTGTATGTGTAAATCTAGGTGTGGTAGAGACACAACAACATCTATTTGGTGACTGTTGTTGGGTGAAAAATATGAGGGATGCATTGACTAGTTGGGCAGGCATTAGATTACCAGATATGGCAATACCAGAGATGATACAATGGATTAGAATAAGACATTGAAAGCAATTCAAGAAGGAAGCTGCAACAGCAATTATAGGAGCAATTGTATATTATACATGGCAAGCTAGAAACTGGAGAATCTTTAGACAAATTAACTTGAATCTGAAATTCTGCGTGGGAAAAATTAAAAAGGAGATTGTCGATAGAATGAGTACATATGCAGAGGCCAAAAGAGTTAAACAATGTCCATTGTTAGTACAAAGACTATGTAGTTAGATTGTATTTAGTTGAATTTGTTTTTTCTAATTTCTTCTAAAGTTGATAAAATTCTTGTACTTAGAAGAGTTTTTTTCTTAGGTCATTTGTACTGGAAGTGCTAGTACACTTGATGCTCTTAGAATGTAAAAATATTTGGATTGTTATGGTAATATTCACATTTATTATCAAAAAAAATTATTATTAATAATAATAATAATAATAATAATAATAATAATAATAATGATAATGATGGTGGTGGTGAACTGTGACATTTAGAGAAGGCCTTAAAGTGGAGATTAAAAACTTTAGCATGTGGAGATTCACAAGATCGCAACCTTTTGGGGCAGAGTGGTCGATATAAAAAAGTAAATCTTCAATAAAGAATGGATATTGTATCCAAAAAAGTAGTTATGGAAACTTCAGAACTTATAATAAAATATTCCATAGTCCTACCTGTAATTCCATTTGGCTTTTTACTTGAATGGTAGACTGACCCCACCAATGGGCCAAAAATTTCATTTCTGCCCTTGTGTTGGTTGTCTTCTACTAGCATGGCCAATGTCCTCAGCCAGGATGTTTAATCGATTAACTCTAATAGAGAGTATGTTCTCATTTAAATATATTTAGAAGTCTTAAAGAAGAAGAAAAGGGAAACATAATTGGTCGGAACTTGGAAGTAGAGCACTCTTGTCACTCTATAACAACACTTTATTATTGCAGCTAAATTTTTTTAAAACAAACGATGATGTTATAAAAAGATTTCACAGTATTCCGTTAAAGTAAAAGAGAAGACAACAAGTGATCCGCAAGAAATTGAATTTTTCCCCTAGCTTTGCACTTTTTCTTAGACAAAAACATCTTTATCTTTGCCTTATTTATAGGTTTTATTTTTTATTAAGAACTTAGTTTTCTTAAATTTTGTTTAGTTTCTCTTCTTTCCATCAAAAGTTTAAGGTCAACATCAATCGTTTTCCAGTATTATCATCAGTGCCATTTGTTTGAGAAAACTACGTTTGTGGGGAGGGAAAGATTTTTTTATCATTTCTTTTTTGTTTTTTCTCTCGTTTTGTAGATTCTTTATGAAATTGGAACCACATACACATAGAAGAGAGAGGTACTTGTTCAGGGTGCCCCGAGAGAGAGAGAGAGATTAATGCAATGGTTAAAACTAATTTTTCTTTTTGCTAAGTTTCAACTTAGAGCCTGTTTGGACATAAGAAAACCTTTTTTTTCAATTTTTTCATTGGAAATAATGTTTGGTTATCAAAATCTTACAATTTTTCCAATCTCACTTGAAAATGTATTTTCAAATTTGAAAAAATTGATGAGGACCAGTTTTTCAATTGAAAATGGGAAGGTTGATAGTGTTTAGTTGCAAAATATGTTTGAAAAAAAGACATCCAAATATATTGCAAAAATTATAACCAAACACGACTTAATCTTCAATTCAAATTTTAGTGAAATTCCAAATTTGAAAAGGAAAAAATTAGAATTCATGTCCAAACGCCTACTACATCTTCCTGTTTAATTAGATTTGAAACCGTCTCTATATATATATATATATATATATATATATATATTACAAATTACAAATCTCTCATGGGAGTTAATTATGGAAGAATTAACCGAAATAGCCGTCCATCCAATTGCATAAACTAAAAATATCTGGTGAATGTATAATATATGATTAATATATGTATTATATGTGTATAATTGTGTATATTCAATGTATAATCCATATATATAGTTTTAAAAAAAATATGATCGGTTATTTGTGTAAAGATCCCTTATTATAAATGCATATGAGAATATCTTGTCAAAACAGACAGACTAAAACAAGATAAAATAAAATGAGCAAGATACCATGACTATGTAGACAAGTGAATTTGCTTAGGTGATAAGAGTGCTCTACTTCATCCTATACTGTGAGATCTAGGGGTGGGCATTCGGTATTTCGGTTCAGTATTTAAGAATTTCGGTTCGGTATTTCGGTATTCGGTTTATCAATTGTGTATACCAAATACCGTACCAAATTAGTTCGGTACGGTTCGGTATTTATTGTTTTGGTTCGGTACGGTTTCGGTAAAGTATTCGGTTTATGAATACCAACGCAAATATCCTCTTTATACCCTTCGCCAAAAGAGCACATAGAGTAGAAAATATCTTTTGGCAGGAACAAACGATAATAATTAAGAAGATGCAGTAATTACTAAAGCTAAAACATAATAGAAAGTGAACTAACACCCAAAATGCCTTAAAACGCTACAAAAGCTGTTGCATTTAGAAACAGCTCTATAAACGCTACAAACGCTACATCACATTCACTGTGATTCACAGCAGTCTAGAACAAGCACAAGAAGTACCAACTAGGAATTACATTGGGCTGGGCTTGGGGCGACGGGAAATGGGAATTACATTGGGTTGGACACTAGGTGTGTTAGTATAGGTAGGGTCCAAAAATATATATACTTAAAATTTCGGTATATTCGGTATACCGAATTTTTAAAATTGTAATACCGAAAACCGAACCGAAATACCGAAATACCGAAAAATTAATACCGAATTAGACCGAAATACCGAAATAACCGAACCCGAAATACCGAATTAATTCGGTTCGGTTCGGAATTCGGTTTTTCGGATTTTATGCCCACCCCTAGTGAGATCTAGGAGTATAGTGTGTACACAGACTTTACCTTTACCTTGTGAGGATAGAGAAACTGTTTCCAATAGATCCTCGACTTAGAAAAGTATAAGAATCACATTAATAAAAATATAAACAAGAAGGGACATCATCAAAATATATATAAAAACAGAATAAATACCTTATATTTATGAGAGATCATACTCTATATTAGAGTTAATCGATCAAAGTAACAAATTATCATTCTCTATGTTTCAATTTGTTTGAACTTTTTTGGAGTATGAAGATGAAGTTTACTAATTTTCAGTGTCAATTCAAATATAGATTCTTTAATTTTTTTAAAATATAATTTACATATTTTAAAACTACAAGTAAAATATTATACGTCACATTTTCAGAATATTTAAAAATTATTTACAAAAATATAATCAATTTGTAGTAGGTTCATTCTTTAAAAAATGGATGGAGTATTTATTAAAGAAAATTAAGAAGTTGGGGATATGGTAATTTAACCTTATCCTCATCCTCAAATTACCATTTTACCCTTTCTCCCTCCTAACATTCTTTCTCCCTCCTAACATTCTTTTCTAATCCTCCTTTCTTCACATGCACTTTCATTAATCTTTTTAGAAGTTAGAACCAAGACAAAGGAACAACTAGATTTGAGACACCCCCTCCCCCCCACCCCACCCCCACCCACCACCAACTCCTCTCCTCTGTTGTCCCTATCTCCATTTCTTTTTTCTGGTCCTCGAGAATTCTTTTGCTAGATATGATATGATATAGTATTTTTTTTCCAAACATAAATCCAGCCATTGGAATAAAAATACACAAAACCAGTTCTTAGTGTACCTTCTCTCTGTTTCTTCTTCATCCATTTAAATGGCTGAAAATGAGGAGGATGAGGTTAGCAGTAATGAAGTAGTTAGTAGAGAAGAGATTAAAGCTGCCATTGCTAAAGCTGTAGAGCTGAGAGCTATTCATGCTGCTTTATTACAGGGTATTAATAGCCCTGCATCTAATCTCATAAAGTTTCCTTCTCCTGCTTCTTCTGATTTTCCTCATCAATTCTCTGCCCAAGATTATCCCATTTTCACTCCAGTAAGTTCTCTTCTTTTTCCTTCTTCTTTACTTTATTATTCATGGGATTTCTCCTTCATAGATTTGCACTACACCCATCTTGTTAATTCTTTTTTTTTGTCCAAATGGAGTCTAATTTACTCTCTTAATCTTACTGTCTGTTATATTTTTATTATGAAGAATTAACCCAAAATAGCTGCTCACTTAATCGTTTAAATTGAAAATAGCTAGCGGATGCATAATATATACATAATTCATGTATAACTGTGTATAATAGATGTATACCGGCCTGAAAAAGTAAATAGTGACATGCTATTTGTGTTAAAGTCCCTTATATTTTGAGGTCACTTATACCTTTGATGCTTGCTGATCTTTGGTTTGGGGGGGGGGGGGGGGGGGGGGGGGGGGAGGGGGGGTTGGTCCATGTAATTAACTTCAAGCATACTCTTCATATACTGCTTCATAGAAAGGTTTTAGATGTCAAACTTACAAAAGGGTAGTATTATTACTGATTCTCATCATTAGTTTTCATGGGATAATTCACACTCTTATGCTGAACTAGAGAGAATTTATTCAGAGTTGATTCAATGTACCAATAGATGTAGAGACCTAGCTTTCCAACACATAATATTTAGTACATGCCAATGCCATATTAGAATGTAAAGCAGTGGCTAAGCCAGAAATAAAGAACTAAATTTTTTTTTGACAAAGGGTGTTCAATATATATAATACAGTGTAATTTTCCGTAATATTTGACCACCCTTTGTAAAAGGTGGCTTCACCCCTGATGTGAAGAACAAGGATCATGAAATTGAGCTTTTAGAGTGTGCTAAGGGATTGAGAGGAGTTGCCGCGTTTGAGCTTGATTTTCCTATGGCCATTTTAGAAGGATATAGGGTTCCTTTTATAGTCGTTTGTTGTGCCCAACCAACGGGCTAAAAGAATGAAAATGGTTGAGAAGACGGCGGAACCATATATCCCTAGATTTAGTGAGTTTGTTCCCGTCCTGGGGCGTTAAAGTCATTAACAGTGGTGGGGCCAGAACTTTTACTAATGAGAGTAATATAAAGAAACAAACTCATGTAGAAGCACAGCTCTTATTAGTTTAATAGTTTGCTCAAGAGTTACTCATAAAGAGATTCAACATATAGTATAATATACATAAAAAAGTAAAAGTATCTATCTACATAGTGTAAGTTTCCGGCATCACTTAAACAAAGGTGGTCCGCCACGGATTGTTATGGTTGACTTGGTCCATAACGTCGTGCCATGCTGGCTGGTACGTTGAGTCGAGTCGTTCCTGCTCGTTTGGCTGGGCGTGCTTGGCGTTGAATTGCTGTTGCACCGCCCAAGATAAATTTGGCATCCAGTCCTTATTTTGGATCAAAATTGGTCTTAAATCATATAGTCCCATAGTTCATTTCCTTTAGAAATGGTCAAGTATTTCAATCGGCTTTCGCCAATTGAGATTAGTTTGATTCACCAAGTTTGAATATTTGCAGAGTTATGAAGATGTTCCATTACCTGGACCGAAACAACTACAGTTGGACAATCGAACCTACGCTGAACCTTGGGATGATTATGGCCTTGGAGGAGTGGGAAATGGCGATGAAGCCAGTTTGTCGAATTACAGAAAGGTGAATTCCTCCTTAAGAAATGGAATTTCACCCAACTTGATCAACTCAGAACCCCATAGCTGTCCATCTTATGATCAGAGATCGGTCACCGGCTCTTGTACTGATCAAATCACTCTGCTTAGAATAGCCTCTCCTGGTGGTGATTACTCTAAGTCTAGGAGAAATTCTTTAGGAGTGAGATCACTTTCCTCTTGCAATAGGTGTAAACCTGCTACTATAACAAGTACTGAGATAGACGGAGCTAGTAAGAGTGGGAAGAGCTCGAATGTAATCGTGCCATTGACAGATTCACACTCTTTAAATCAATTGCAGCCGAAGAGTAAAGGGCTGAACTTGTCGTGGTTGTTCCCTAAGTTAAAGAAGAAAAACAAGAATGAAAATTCACTAAACAGGACAGAATCCGAGGTCACTCAGATTGTTAAGGATATTGGATTGGTTTCTATTGAAATGTTAAAGAAAGAGCTCGTGCAAGCAAACGAGACTAGAGATGCAGCGTTGATGGAAGTCGTAGAAATGAAGTCTTCTTTAGGAGAGCTAAAGGAAAAATTGGAGTACTTAGAAACTTACTGTGAGGAACTCAAGAAAGCCTTGAGACAAGCAAAACAATCAAAAGATTCTCAAGTATCCAAAATGCTTACAGATATTCCGAGAAGAGGAAAATCTACGGATGGGGATGGAGAAAACACGATACCTGTTACTGAAGAGGTAATGGTTGAAGGATTTTTACAAATGGTATCAGAATCAAGACTATCAGTAAAGCAATTCTGCAAGATTCTTATTGCACAGGTTGAAGAGACAGACAATTCTTTAACCGATAACTTAAACCATTTACTTCAACCTTACAAGATTTCTCTAAACTCAAACCACTCAAAGGCAATCCTATACCATATTGAAGCCATCATAAACCAGTCCTTATTCCAAGATTTCGAGAACGTTGTGTTCCAAAAGAATGGCGCGCCAAAACACTTGGACCCTCAACAAGATTGCCACGATCACTTCTCGTCCTTTGTCTCGTTAAGGAACCTAAGCTGGAATGAAGTGTTAAGAAAAGGGACTAAGTACTACAGTGATGATTTCAGCAAATTCTGTGATCAAAAGATGAGTTGCATTATCACAAGTCTCGACTGGAATAAGCCATGGCCAGAGCAACTACTTCAGGCATTCTTTATTGCTGCTAAGTGCATTTGGTTGCTGCATTTGCTCGCGTTTTCGTTCGATCCTCCACTTGGGATTCTGAGGGTTGAAGAGAATACAAGTTTTGATAAGTGTTATATGGAGGATATTTTTGGAGATAGGCAAAAATCACAAGGTTCAAACAAGGTTAAGATCATGGTAATGCCTGGTTTCTATGTGCAAGATAGAGTACTAAGGTGTAAAGTGATTAGCAAGTATAAATCTACAGCCTAATTAGGATCTCTTTCTGAATTCTTTTTTCTCTTTAGCAGGTAATCTAATTTGTAATATTGATCCTATGCTAATCATTTCCTTGTATGCATTCTCTAGTATTTATCATTAAATTGTGATTAAATTCTAATATTATAATACTTATGTTGAATAAATTAAACAATTTGTTGGGCTAAAGTAGCCCAAAGACACTCTTAACAAGGTGTGATATTGTCCGCTTTGGGTCGAGCCCGCACGGTTTTCCACAAAAGGTCTCGCACCATTAAGAGATTCATACACCTTATATGTAGACTCCCAATCTTTTCAGCTACCGACGTGAGACTTTGTTCGCATACCCAACAATCTCCCCCTCGAACTAAGTTCCACGTGGACCATTACCACGATGCACAAGTCAATTTTCGAGATTCACTGTGTGCCACCCACATTATTCGAGTATTATGGTAACCGAAGCCCGCAACTTGCTTCTTCTTGTGTGTGTGCACCCCCCCCCCCCCCCCCCCCCCCCCCCCCCCCCCCCCCCGCACCAGCAACTATGCCATCTTCATACTCGTCGCGCCGAACTTGGGCTCTGATACCAGTTGTTGGGCTAAAGTAGCCCAAAGACACTCTTAACAAGGTATGATATTGTCCGCTTTGGGCCAAGCCCACACGGTTTTCCACAAAAGGCCTCACACCATTAAGAGATTCCTACACCTTATATGTAGACTCACAATCTTTTCAACTAGCAATGTGGGACTTTGTTCGCACACCCAACACAATTGTTTGTAATTAAATTATCTCAAAATTTTATTTTATTTTATCTTTCTTAGTTTTCCAATGAAAAATATTGAACCACTAAAGTGGTGTAATTCTAGTTTGAATATACAACGATATGAATTATGCCTCAATCTCAAACTAGTCGGTGTCAACTAACAAATATATTAGTTATATGCAGTGTTTTAAAAGGGGTGAGTGTAAGGCGAGGCGTTTTACATATGCCTCAGCGAGTCGTAAGCCCCGAGGCACGGGGCGTAATCCCCATAGGTATTTAATTATTAATATTTTATAAAATAATATAATTACAATAAACATTTATAAACAGGTAAAATTGCATAAAAATTGAAGAAAACAATTTTCACAAAAAAACTAGTCAAAACAATCTAGTATACGTTACTTAGAAGCACATGTAACTTGAGTCGAATAAAATAGAATTTTCTACATGGAGAAACAAAAAGGATGACTAACCTGCAATTTGAACTTTGAACTTGTTGCTACGAAGAACAATGGAGTTCTCTTTGTATTTGTAAAAGCAAAATTGAATATTTGTTGCTTTAGGGAGATATTAACAGATCATCGGACAAGATAAAAAATTGGGAAAGATCATGATTTAAGGGTTCAATCAATAAAAAAGGTCTTGACTTATAAATTTAATACATTTCAGTTCCTTTTTAATACTTTTGAGTAATTACCAAATTAATTTTTGAGAATTTAGGTATTATATGAAGGACTTATTCAATAAATTTTTGTTTCAATTTGAAAAAGTCTCTAGGGTTTACGCCTCAAACGCCCGGACCATCGCCACATGGCCTTTTTGGTGCGTCTCGCCCCGAAAACACCTTTTAAAACACTGGTTATACGCCAAACATCAACTTATCATAACCCTCCTTCTTTATCCAACTTTGGAATCAGTAACGTGATAAGTTCAGGCAAAGTTCACAAATCAGTAAAATTGTGGTAAATGGGCCAAGAAAAAGGTTTGATGATTTTTTTATCCCAACAATTAAAGTTTTGAGAGAAAAAAGTCCATATTAGAATTTGAGAACACGTTGGTAGAATTCAGCAATTATGGCGATCGTCGGGATTATGTAATAAATCTTGATACATCACTAAAATATTTTAGCATTCTGGCTGAAAAATTTAATGATCTTTGAATATCTAGTGTCAGAATTTCAGTTGCTTCAAAATTCGCTTTAAAATTCTAATGTGGAGCTATTTTTTCAGAAAGAATTTCTTAATGAGATCAAAATATAAGTAATAGTTTTGTAAAGAAATTTTTACATTCCTATACCATATATGAAACATTATCACCCTTCATGTTTAAGGTTTGATTTAATTATATTTAGTATACTAAATTACCAAATCTATATCATAATTAATTTAGGATTATAATTAATGGGCAGTTTTTTACTCCTTAATTAAAGGGGTATAATTAATGGGCAGATTTTTACTTCTTAATTAAAGGTGTCCATATATCCCACGTTTCTCTCTCCCCATCATTTGTAACCAGCCGTTTTCCCCTCCCGTTTCTTCCTCTTCTCCCTTCCTTCTTCTTCAAATTGTAGAATTCAGACCTTCGAGATTCAACAAGTCGAAATTGCTACATTCTGTTCTTCATCGTTTTCAGAAATTGGCGATCATATATATGTTCTTCATCTTTTCTTCTCTCAAATCCACCATTGACAGCCATTAAAAAGCTTGAAAGCTTGAATTCAAATTTGGGTTTTCAAAAATCATTATTTGTTTGGATTGGGTGTTGTTGAAAATAATCGGGAATATGGTTTGGAGTTTATATCTCAATTTTGAGGGTTTTTGGTGAAGATGGGACTTGGTTTTGACTGATTTTCAGATTGAATCTCGAATAAGAAGAAGAAGAAGAAGAAGAAGACATATTACAGAAATTGTAGATAAATTGTAGATAAATTGTAGATAAATTATAGTTGAATTGTAGTTAAATTGTAGTTAAATTATAGATTGTGTCCAGAATGTAGTTAATGTATAGTTTTTTTGTAGACAAATTGTATTCTAAACATCATAATAACTACATTTAATATAACTACAAAATTTTCTATTCATCTACAAAAATTCTACAAAAAAACTAAAAATAAACTACAAAGTCAAACAGATCTCAATATCGTATCACCCAATTCTCATTCGATTGTAGTTTAATTGGGATTTTCGACATAATTGCGTTTTTTGCAGAAGATTTGTAGAAGTTTTAGTCATTTTTAATTTGTGAAAACAAAAAACAAAGCATCTACAATCAAAATACAAATAATCTACAATTTATCTACAAAATATCTACAAACTGGGTACATTGAATAGAAAGAGACGAAAATTAATACAGCGTGATTTGCGTTTGAAAATTTCTGAAAGAATCTTTAATTCCCCAATATTAGCGCACCTAAATAAGGAATTTTAATACTACAATGATTCCTTATTTAATGAAATATCTGAAAGAATATTTACTTCCTTAATTTTAGCGCCTAAATAGGAAGATTATATCTACTAAGATTCTGTATTTAATGCATTGTATCTGTTTTATAAAAAAAACTATTAACAGGGCGGGTAATTTTCAAATCATGAACATATTTAGTAATATAATTTCCTATATGGTATAGGAACGAAAATGTCTCTTTTGTAAAAGTCCGTTTAACATTATTTGGGGAAGTTTAGAAAATACTCATGGAGCATAAAATATTTACCCGCCCCTACCCATTACCTTTTCTCCTACCCATTTTTTTAATGGGATTTTTTCGTCCTATACCATATAGGAAACTATATTACCAAATATGTTCATGATTTGGAAATTACCCGCCCTGTTAACAGTTTTTCTACAAAAAAGATACAATGCATTAAATACAGAATCTTAGTAGATATAATCTTCCTATTTAGGCGCTAAAATTAAGGAAGTAAATATTCTTTCAGATATTTCATTAAATAAGGAATCATTGTAGTATTAAAATTCCTTATTTAGGTGCGCTAATATTGGGGNGCGCTAAAATTAGGGAAGTAAATATTCTTCCAGATATTTCATTAAATAAGGAATCATTGTAGCATTAGAATTCCTTATTTAGGCGCGCTAATATTGGGGAATTAAAGATTCTTTCAGAAATTTTCAAACGCAAATCACGATGTATTAATTTTCGTCTCTTTCTATTCAATATACCCAGTGTATAGATATTTTGTAGATTATTTGTATTCTGGTTGTATTTTGATTGTAGATGCTTT
>ML290727.1:1052-30623 GCA_005239495.1 Nicotiana undulata | reverse complement strand
AATTCAATGTACCCAGTTTGTAGATATTTTGTAGATAAATTGTAGATTATTTGTATTCTGATTGTAGATGCTTTGTTTTCTGTTTTCACAAATCAAAAACGACTAAAACTTCTACGAATTATGAACATATTCAACTACAAAATTATATAGAATCACGACATTGAGTGCGTCCAGAATGTAGATAATGTGTAATTTTTTTGTAGACAAATTGTATTCTAACATCATAATAACTACGTTTAATATAACTAAGATACAGTGATGTAAAGATTGAACAAATGAAGATAAAACAACTAATTTATATTCAAGTGCACTACTAAAACATAAAAGATTTGTTCAGAAAATTGTGTATTATCCTTCAACTACCAACTAGCAACAACTAAACTACATAAACATGCCACTATTTCTTCTTTCTCCGGACTCTTATTTTCTCATTCAATCCTTCCTCCTTGCTAGCATGCCTGTAACCTCGTTTTCACTGATTGACCAATCTTCATTGTTGACTACAAAATTTTCTCTTCGTCTACAAAAACTCTACAAAAAAAACTACAAAGTCAAACAGATCTCAAATTGTTAGATCTCAATATCGTTTCTACTACAATTAAACTACAATCTATGTATTCATTACGCATAGATTGTATACCAACTTTGGGAATAACTTCAAACACACAGTTGCTTGCCTTAGCGCCAATCTTAACGCTAATCTTTATCTTTCAAACCTTAGCGCCAATATTTATCTTTCTTTTCTTCCAGGCAGTTGCTTGCCATCATTACCATAAAACTCTTGAAAAGTTAACCATTATCTTCCCTGCAAAAGAAAAGCCAACAAATTTTTGAAGAAAGAGAGAGACGATGAGAAGAAGAAGGAATGGAGAAGAGGAAGAAAGGGGAGGGGAAAACGGCGTTGGTTAGGAATTATGGGGAGAGAGAAACGTGAGATATATGGACACCTTTAATTAAGGAGTAAAAAACGTCCAATTAATTAGACCCTTAATTAAGTATGGTATAGAATTGGTAATTTGGTATACTAAGTGTAATTAAGTCAAACCTTAAACATTGAGGGTAATAAGGTTTCATATATAGTATAGGAATGTAAAAATTCCTTTTTTTAATATCTCGGTCCTTTCAAATGGGGCATTTGCATCTATACTCGGTTTTGGGGTCACCATTGAACCTATACCACTTTGCAAAAAAATTGCAAGCCTACCCATTTTACGATCAATTTCAGACTTATCAGGTTTGAAGTTAAAAAAATTAGTCTGAAGTGAAAAAATTGCACTTCAGATGTACTTAAGGCCCAATAGGTCTGAAGTGTAACCAATAGTTTCATGCACTTAAGGCCAATAAGTATGAAGTGAAAAATTACACTTCGGATGCATTTAAGGCCAAAAGGTCAGAAGTGCAACAAACGTTTTCCTACACTTAAGGCCAATAAGTCTGAAATGAAAAATTTCACTTCAGGTGCACTTAAGGCCAAATAGGTTTGAAATGTAACAAATGGTTTCACGCACTTAAGGTCAATAAGTTTGAAGTGCAACAAACGCTTTCCTACACTTACGCCAATAAGTCTGAAGTCAAGAATTGCACTTCAGATGCACTTCTGGCCAAAAGGTGTGAAGTGCAACCAATGTTTTCATACACTTAAGGCCAAATAGCCCTGAAGTGCAAATTGTCCAGAAACAGAAATTTGTTTTTCGAATTATAACAATCCAATATACGATTTAATACCTAAATCTACTCCAAATGAGCTCAAATTTGAAACATAACCTCCAAATATCATCAAGAACAAACCACAATCATCAATTTGTTAAAATAACAATAAATCTAACAAACTCATTTTGCAATTAAGAAAAAGAAGAAAAAGAAAAAACACTAAGCAATAGTAAAAAATAAAGCGCCATAACACCTCACCAATGTAAAACATCATAAACTACCTTAAAATATGTTCACAAACACCATATAAAATCATTGTCCCCCGACGAAGAAGAGAAGAAGAAGAAGAAGAAGAAGAAGAAGAAGAAGAAGAAGAAGGGGGAGGAGGAGGAGGAGAAAAAGGGCAAAAGTTATTTAAAAAGTGGATACACTTTTAAAAAAATTTAAAAAGTGAATATAGGTTGAATGTGGGCGACCAAATAGGGTGCACATGCAATGATTTGAAGGCCCGCAAAGTAAAATGGGATCTTTACACATATAACCGATTGCATTCATTGTTTACTTTTTCTAGCCATCTACGTACATTATATATTGATTATACATATTTATACACTTATAATATACAAATTATGCGTATATTATATTCACCGTCTATTTTTAGTTAAGTAGTTTAGTGGGCAGTCATTTGGGTTCTACAAGTAAAATCTCAAACTTGACATTCAAGGACGTCAAGCACCGAAGTTGGGCTTGCCAATCAAATGGTATAGAGAAAATGACATTCTATAGCCCCTTAAAATTTTAACAGCCCATATTTTTCCCCAATGTCACGAAATGTCCTTTCAGCCCAAGATATTATATTTAATGGCCCGAAATGCCTATTTTGTATATATTTTGTATAGTGACAATCTATTTTATTTTAGTTTTTTATATTGACAGTCTATTTTGTATAGTAATTGTCTGTTTTTTGTATATTTTATATAGTGACGGTCTATTTTGTATAGTGACAATCCGTTGTATATATTTTGTATAGTAACAATCTATTGTATATTTTTTGTATAGTAACAATTTATTTTGTATATATTTTGTATAGTGACAATTTATTTCGTATCCCGAGCACTTTTATCTATCCAACGTGTATAGCCTGTTGTATGATATATAAAAGTGTATATATATTATTCTTTTACCTTAACCTTATCTATCCAATGTGTATAGACTATTTTGTATAAAAATCTATAATTAACAAGTTGCTGACATTTCTATTAAAACAAAATTCAAAGAACGATAATAACCAAAAATAATAGGTCCTCCTCACAAAAGATTAAAGTAATTCTATTGAATCACAACTCACAAGACTCATGTTACTCAAATTAGTTTTTTTTCTATTTAAATTTTTGCTATTTTTTTAGTTTCTATTAAACAAGCATAAATTTCTTTATGCTAATTATAAATATAAATAAATTTAAGGTTATTGGCTTAACTTGCAATCAAATTTAATAGGCTAGCAGTTATCTTAATTTAGAGCACATCATTAAAGAAGTTGTAAAAATTACACGGGGCACCCTATTTGATCGCCCCCATTTAATTTATACCTATTTTTTTTAAATTAACTTGTACCCATTTTTTAAATAACTTCAGTCCCCTTTATCCTCCTCCTTCTCCTCCTTTGTTTTCTTCTTCTTCTTTCTTCTGCTGTTGTTGGTGTTGCTATGGAACTTCAGTCATGAGATGATTGCTATAAATATATTTATCAGATTATTTAAAAATAAATTATAAATAATTACGTAAGTTAGTAGACAATAATTTATCCATGTAAGTAAGTTAGTAGACAATGATAATTCTAATCTTTTCACGATTTATTGTTTCCAAAATTTATGATTTAGATACTGTTGGCAATCTGATTATTTATCTATTATGTTAGAAAGCTTTTTCAAAAACTTCAGCTTATATAGTGCTGAAGTTTTTACAAATAAAATAAAAAACTTCAGCTCTAGAGCTGAAGTTCGCCAGTTACAAAACAAAAACTTCAGCTCTAGAGCTGAAGTTCGCCAGTTACAAAAACAAAAACTTCAGCAATTACAAACAAAAACTTCAGCAAATAGAGAACAAAACTTTAGCTACTATGCTTAAGTTCATCAATTACAAACAAAAATTTCAGCACACTTGCTGCTTCAAGCCCGTCTACTAGAATGCTGAAGTTTTGCGAAAAAGCGGGTACACTTGTAATTTTTTTTACAAAACAAATACAAATTAAAACGTAACACAAAAAACGGGTATAGATACAAATACCCCAAAGAAGTTTGCTCAATGGTATATGTCCATTTGGGCTAAATGTGGCCCAGAGATCAGCATTGAATACCCCTGGTCTCATAAATGCATAATTTGCTCTTTTTTTAATTTTAGTTTCAAGTATTTTTTTTCTTTTACTTCAACTCAAAGATGCTATAGAATTACCATCTTACTCTTTAACGGCAAGCTCAACAACGAGAAGTTTTTCTCTGCTGGAAAGCAGTCCTTCATGGATATAGGAGCTTACTTCGTTGTGGGCAGATTTAGTAAGCTAAACATTTTCATCCGAAAAAAGGATGGATAGAGAGGAAGGCTCCAGAGTTTGTTTCTCTTGGTGTCAATCTAGGAATCGGAGCAGTTTGAATAAATGTCTTTTTCACTCATTGAATCAGTCAAGTCAGTAACTTTATTTATGCGGGATTGCCTGTTGATGCTATTATTCAAACTCTACCTAAACATATCATAAAAGAAACATATTTTAAATTTTACATAAACGGTGCACAATGTTCGGAACGATCTAAGCCTTAAGATTATCATGCAAACGATTCTTCGAGTAATGAAGAGAATATCAAGGATTACATTGTCTCTATTTTTTATTGGACATTTCATAAGGAAAGAAATAGGGTAATTATTAGAAATCATGTTCGAAATTTTGAGTATTAGATACTTATCTTTTGTGAATTAGTGTTATTTGATTTTTTTTTAAAGTAACAAAATTATGTATTCCAAAAAGGGATCATTATACAAATAGTTGGCCGAATTAACAATTTATATTTTTAACCGATACATATAAATATATATTGATTGTACGGTTATATGCATGCTATACATAAATTATAGATATATTATGAATCTGCCAATTATTTATAATTTAAATATAAAAATGCAAATAGTTTGGGATGGACCATGTTACAAAATTTCTGAATGCATTTGTCTGAAGCTTGTAGGAGTAACATTTTGTAGAGCACCCATTAGTTAAGAAAATATTATTTGGCCCTATTGGTAAAAGAGATTGAGTTGACGAAAAATTAAATCAAACAACGGTACCTAACTTTTAAATCAAAAATAGTCGATGAATATATAATATATATATATATAACTAATCTATTGTATGTGTATAATAAATATATTTTCTCTCTATATATATATATAGTTAAAACAGTAAATAATAAATATGAAGGACTATTTACCTAAAGATCCCAATTGATCATCCATCCTTGGATTAAATGACTTTTCGTCCGTCGGATTGCCCAAATTGTTCAATTAGGGCTTCAAATTTGGAGTCACGAATTACCATTTCCTTTCCTTAATTCCATCAACATTTCGATCAAGGTTTGAAATAGTAAGCTGTTTCCGTTTTTAGTTTTCCCCATCTCCAATCCTCTTAATGCTTTAATTATATTGGGAAATTAAAGTTGAGAAAATGTTGGCAAAAATTGATGACTTTACGCTATCATTTTGTTTGATTGAGAAAAAGAAATTGGCAATTGAGGTTTAGGTTCATCTGAAGTGTGACATTTTCATGGCTTCTCAATTTGTTATTTTATTCATTTGAAAATGGAGACAGTTAACAACTTGTTCTGATTGAAGCAGTATAATTTCTGAAGAAGGTAGAGTTAAACAGGAATCATGTGGTTTATTAAAAATTTGCTTATGCCTCTGTATCCATAAGATCGAATTTATTAACTAATAAAATAGATTGCCTCTCCACTTTCAATAGTCAGAAGAAGCACGGATGGCACCAGTCCTGATTGATTGTCGTGAAGTGAAGGGATTTCTCCTACTAATGAGTACAGATAGGCGGCCTTAGTATTAGAAAAAGAATTAGCAGGGGTACGTGTGAAGCCTTCAATGAATACCGGGTAATTGGCCAAGTATTATTTCACTTCCTCTTAGTTCAAGCTATTCCTTAGCGGTTGTTCATCTTCCACTGCCCGAGACCGCAACTCCCCTAGCTGCACATGGATGCACAGAGAAGGCCCTCACTTGGTTCTTTGACATCGACTCGGTTGTTAGGAAGAATGTGGTCTTAGAGCCAATAGAACTAATGTTCCTTCGTCGCCCTCTAGCGTACCGAACTTGTGAAAAACGTGATTTAAGATATGCACTGACAAAAGTAGCTGCTAACCTTTGTAGTGTACATTTGGTGGTTATGACTCTGAAATATTTCATTTTGTGCTTCTATTTGGTTAGGACTTCGGAGTAGTATGCTTCAGGGATCTTGGAATAAACCAATGCTCCATTCTTGTCCTTTTATAGGCTATGAAGCTGCCTAGCTACTTTGAGCTAATCATTTGAAGTGAAGATTCCTAACGGTCGCTTGTTTGAACAGCTGCTGAAAATTCCTCTTGAACGTTCTGGAAGCCTTTTCTTTTTGGAACAATTGAAGTGCTATTATGTTTTTTTCTTCAATCATTCATGTCCTTAGTTTCTATATGCTTTATTATATTACAGTATATAATTGTTCAATGCTATTTGCGAAGTGAGGATTTGAAAGTCATTGTGCAGATTCATTTCTCTTTTTTGTTAAATGCAAATTCTTGTGATAAAATGGAGCCTCCTGCCAAAACCAAAGTATATTCAATTATGAGGTGGCACTATGCTCTCGACTTGGTATTTAGTTAGGAGGAGGGTATAGGAGCGGAAAAAGCTTGGTATTAAGTTGGGTGGAGGGGTAGAGGGACGGCCCCATACACCCGAGAATTCGTAAACAGTGAGCCAACTGGAGTCAAGCTAGACGCCCACAGGGAGTTTCTCATTTTTAGGGGGGAAAAACAATGCTCTTGACTTGGCCAATAACCAAATGACTAGGCTTATTTTTTAGTAGTCTTGAGATTCCCAATCCTTATTCCCTACCAATAAAAAAGATTTGGAGTTAGAGGTGTATAAACTGATAGTCACTTTTTCCAAGTTTTGATCCAATTACCTCATATTGAGTGGTATGTAATTGTTACTATTGTTTGTTGTTTGGTTGCTTTATTTTCACTGTTCCTTGAGCTGAGACTAGAGTCTATCAGAAATAGCGTATCTATCTTTATAAGGTAGGGGTGAGCTCTGCGTACACACTAACCTCTCCAGACCCTTATGGTCTATGGGATTACATTGGGTTTGTTGTTGTTGAGTGGTATGTAACAACTAAAATTTGACAGTTTCAGGGTTTTGTTTGTTCATCACACCAGTCTTAAGTATTCTGCCATTCGAAGTGTTGGTAACGCATCCATGAGTTTGCACCAGCCTAATTCGATTGACGACATCTTTGACTCATCACTGAATTTAGAGGACACTCATTACAAGGAAGGTTATTCTGAAGGCTATTCTAGCGGCCTAGCTTCGGGTAAAGATGAAGGCCGTGAGGTGGGGCTGAAAACAGGGTTCGAAGTAGGTGAGGAGTTGGGTTTTTACAGTGGTTGCGTTGATGTCTGGAATGCTGCAATACTGATGCAACCAAACTGTTTTTCGCCGCGTGTGCAGAAAAGCATCAAACAGATGGATGAATTGCTCCAAAAGTATCCCGTTTCTGAACCTGAGAACGAGTCTGTCACTGATATTATGGATTCATTGAGGTTGAAATTCAGAGCTATATGTGCAACATTGAATGTCAAATTGGATTATAATGGGTACCCCAGAGCTTCCGATGTCAAGAATTCAGGATTCTGATTGGTTCGAATATTAAATGAAGGAAAAAAACAGATACTTTTTCTGTCTTTTTCGTGATTAGCTTGATCGAAGTAGAAGGTATGTAAAAAATTTATATTCATGTGCATCTTTGAGTTTTCAACCGATCCCTAATCTCTCAATATCAATATTAGCCATTTGTGGCTCAGTAAGGTTTTGTAAACTATTTGGTTGAGTATAATGAAGAGAAACATTTTCTGAATCAAGTTGGATTTATGTCAAGCCCAATTCTACATAGCTATATGTATCTATATTCTCTCCCTCTTCTCCTCCCTTTAAAAGTTTGCATAGAGTGTTTACATCAAATTAATGCTCGCTTTATATCTATCATACACATTTATCAAACCATTGTTGATATGTATTCTCTATATAGTGGGCGTTTTCTGGAAAAAAAATTCAAGTGAAAATGGTATTTGAAAATTAGAGTTGTGTTTGACATAAATATAATTTTGGTTGTTTTTGAAGTTTTGTGAGTGATCTGAGTGAAAAATTTTGAAAAGTAACTTTTTGGAGTTTTTCAACTATTCGAAAAATTCCAAAATTCTATCTCCAAGTGAAAATTGAAAATTTTATGGTCAAACATTGATTTCGAAAAATAGTGAAATTTTTTCGAAAAAAGTTCGAAAAAACTATTATGTCCAAACGGGCTCTTAGTTTTTAACTTCTAAGAATTACTTGGTTACGTGTAAACACCCGCTGCAGGTAATTATTACCTCCACACTTTGAAAATAATCATTTCCTACCCCTTAAGTATATCTGTATGAAATAGCAGGGCCAGAGATTGATGTCTTAGCCTAAAGCACATTTCCTGTCAGCTTTCCACACATTTAGCACTATTTTAATGAACTTTTTTTGGTGAAACAAAATGGGTATTGTTGATTTGATTCCAAAACTCAGATTTCCCTCTTGGTTAATAGTGAAAGCACAGAGGAAGAAGTGACCAATCAACACAAGATTTTCATAAGAAAACTGCGAAATAAGAAGGAAAAAGAATCCTGCAAAAAGTCACTAGTCTCTTCCTGTTAAAGCATTCGTTCTGTCAACTATTTATATTTTGAATAGAGAGGGTTACACAATCCAAAAGTAATGTTAAAAAAGGGCAGCCTGGTGCACTAAGCTCCCGCTATGCGCGGGGTCCGAAGAAGGGTCGGACCACAAGGGTCTATCGTACACAGTATTACCCTACATTTCTGCAAGGGGCTGTTTCCATGGCTCGAACCCGTGACCTCCTGGTCACATGACAACAACTTTACCAGTTACGTCAAAGCTTCCCTTCAAAAGTAATGCTCTATTCAACAAAAAAGGGAAAGAAAAATGGATACTTCCTATTTCTCTATGCTTCTTTATTGATCTTTTCTATTCGAGATTATACAGTCAGACCTCTGTATAATATCACCTTTATATAACAATACTTCTCTATAAAAATCAAGCTTATTTTTATATTATGTTATAATATATGTTCTCTATAACAACACTTCGCTATAACATCCAAAAATATTCGGAACAAACGAGACTGTTATAAAGAGGTTTGATGGTAGAAGATTTGCATTCCAAATCACTCGATTAAATTTAAGGTTGAATACATATGGAGACACTTAAAGTTGGCACGATTATTCATTTAGACACCTAAACTCAAGGGTATTTCTATTGAGCACTTATACTACCCGAAACTTATTTCAATTAAGCACTTTTTTGACAATCAGCCAAACTTACAAAGTTTGTGCAATGCACTCGCTGCTGACGTGGCGAATGACGAATAAAAAAAGGAAATATGTTATTTTGAGTTTAAAAAAAGGAAAAACTATGGTGTTCTTCACTATTTTCATGTGTGTTCTTGTTCCAAGCACGATTTTGATCCAAATTTTTAAGAGAAACTCCTCCAAATTTGTTATAACTTCAGCTAAAGATTCCTCATGACGACCCGAAGACAACTCCAATATTAATTTCTCAAACTTTCATCAAATCAAGTAACCCATTTTAAACCTTCAAGCTTTTTAAATACCCCATTAATGGTGTTTCTATTTGAAATGAAGAAACTCAGACTCATTTAAGTTTTAATCAATAAGGGGGCTGCTCTTGTAGAAGGGAGACGGTTGGGGATGGGTGAGGTGGAGAAGAAGGGTTCGGCCATGGGGGTTAGAGAGGAGGGTGGCAGAGGGTTTTGTGGTGAGGAGGGGGGAGTTTGGCGGCGGCTGGTGGTGGAGAGAAAGAAGAAGAAGAAGGAAATAAATCAATGGTGGAGGCACAACAATGGTGAAAGTGGAGGAGGGAATGGTGGAAATGGTGGTGGAGAGAAAGAAGAAGAAGAAGAAGAAGAAGAAGAAAATAAAAAAGAAAAAAAATTAAAAAAATCTGTTTTTTCGGGGTCTTCACGCGCCTATATTGGGTGAAACTCACTTTATGTGCCAACTCAGCAATAAGTGCTTAATTGAAATAAGTTTCGGGTAGTATAAGTGCTCAATAGAAATACCCTTGAGTTTAGGTGTCTAAATGAATAATCGTGTCAACTTTAAGTGTCTTTGTATGTATTCAGCCTAAATTTAATATGTAAAAAGGAGCATATTGATTGCCCATGCCAAGATACATCTTTTTCAGCTTTTCCTCACCATGAGGAGCTCTTCTTTGAACACTTTTAGGGGTCTGTTTGGTTGAATAGGCTTATGCCGGGATAAGTTATTGTAGTATTGTTTTTTATTTTTGGCATGTTGTATTAAAAATGACAATTATATAATTTATAAAAAGAAGGTTTAAGTTATCCCGGCACTGATTACCCCATCCTTTATAAAGTATAAGTTATTTCGGTACTAATTTTAATTCAGGGATAACTTATATCAAGTTTGCTAAGCAAACAAAGTATTAAGGTGATATTAAATTTTTATACCAGTATTATACCTTATTATACCTCATGCCAAACTACCCATAGATAATTTTTAAAAAAGCAAAAAAACATGTGTAGATAACAACTAAATGTAAGAAAAAACTCCACTAGCACATCCCATTCCTGAACTTTTCTCCAAATTCCACAACTTAAAACTTGAAAAGAAAGAAGATTAATACCTATTCAAATGAGCAAAGGCTAATTAGCTATCTACCTAAAAGCTACCCTACAAAAGAGAAATTCAAGAAATTCCATTCTTGAATATAGACAACATTTTGTGAAGAAGATATAATGTAAAATTTCTTAGTAAAAGGGGCTTTGACAGAAAACTGAGAGTGAGCACCAATATTACTATTGTTGAATACTCCATATTCATCATGGCATTTTTGGAAGGTGGTTGTGATGAAGAGGGTCAGGTCCTGTTGGAATTTGTCTTGCTGATTCTTCTGACTCCCCATTTCTACCTCTCTTCCCTTCTTTCTGTTAAAAAAAAAACAGAGAGAAAAAACACTCATTATTATTAAAGCTCTAATATTTTCTTGAAAAGCTTTTGAAATGAATAAAATACCTGAGTCTTTACATCTGGAAAACGCCCTTTTACTTCTTCACCAACTGAAAAAATAGATAGATAACATTCTCATTAATATGCATGTACAATTGTACAGTGATAGAAATCAAAGAGGGACTTTCACTGTGTGTGTGTGTGTGTGAGAGAGAGAGAGAGAGAGGGAGAGTACATGGAGGAAAGCCAAGAACAAAGTGTGCTGAAACCAACATGAAAATCACCAGCATGTAGAACAATGGCACAGTAAAAGCTCTCAAAGACGCCATTTTCATCTTCCCTGTTTTCTCAATAGAGATGTAGTGGCAGAGTGCAGGTTACTCTTTCATTTTGAGGAAATGGTTACAGGAAATGAGAACAAAATTTCGTTGTTTTTGAACCATAATGGAATATTTAAATACTGGAAACTCCCTCTGGACTGGATAAATTTGAACACTAAAGGGGGATAAATAATGATAGTACGATGTTTTTGTCTGTTTATACAGACGACGAGAGGGAAAACAGAAAACGTTCCACAATTGTGGCAACAAATGTCGTTCGTACAGAAGTGGAGCCGAATGATTGGTTCTTTAGAAATAATAGTACGGAAGTGGGTTATACTCCCAATCATTTGACAACATTAATTTTTCTGTCATATGAAGAGGACTGACTACTCATTATTTCGTGTTAAAAGGGCGTGATCCTTGTTCTAATAATTTTCTTTTAGATGGAGGAGGCCTAAAGAAGAGGAAAAAAACCAACTCCTCTTTTTTGTTTCTGTTTGTTTTAAACTTATTTTCAACGTGGGGTACTGAAAGCTTTTTGTTGGGAATAAACCCTCCAACAACTATATTCACATTAATAATAACGGAATAATAACATAGCACATAGACACGGTAATTAATAAGAATAAAAGAGTGAACACAACACCAAGATTGTTACGTGTAAAACCCTTCTAAATAAGAAAAGAAACCACGGCCCCGAGAGGAGCAACTAATAGCACTACAACAAAGAATTTTACACTTTGTAGGTCCGGGTAAAATATTCCAAAGACCACTGCAACAATCAAAAGAAATAACATTCTTTTGATATTCCTCCTCATTACAGTACCGCTCGCACTCTCTATTTTTCGTACTGACTATTTTCTTATACCCTATCTATGATGCCTCACTCTTTGTCTCTCTCTGTTGGTGTGTTTGAAGTAAGAAAACTCCTCATTTTATAGGAGAAAGTAGCCTTGGGCTTCAAGCACTCTACATTAGAGTGCTAATTTTTCCTCCACAAGTTGCACACGTTGCCTCCAAGCATATCGTAAGGATTTTCACTTGTATGGATCTTCTTGACAAAAATAAATCCATTCTCTATCTCTTCTCGAATTCGGTGATATCTCACGTCGATATGCTTCGTTCTTGCATGATACATGGTATTTTTGCTCAAGTCTATTGCACTTAGACTGTCACAATAGACTATATATTCCTTCTGATGCAATCCAAGTTCTTGATGAAATCGTTTCAGCCATGCCATCCCTTGCTAGGTTCAACAGCGGCAATATACTCTGCTTCAGTTGTAGAGAGTGCGACGCATTTCTGCAACTTCGACTGGCATGATATAGATCCCCCTGGAAATGTGAACATGTATCCAATAGTAGATTTACGTTTATCAAGACCACCTGCCATATCAGCATCAGTGTAACCCTTCAAGATTGGATTAGATCCTCCAAAACACCCAGTCTTCAAAGGTACCTCTGAGGTACCTAGTATCCATTTGACTACTTCCCAATGCAAAAACTCTACAACTGAACACCTTCATATGCAAGTAGGACACCTCCTTGTTAGTCCACATTCTCTATGTGATGCAAAATACCAATGGAACTGATGGACTCCTATTGATCAGGTAACAAACTGTCTGAATTGCTTCACCCTAGAATGACTTAGGTAGTTTAGCCATTCTTAGCATGCTACTCACCTTCTTAACAATGACGTGATTCATCCTTTCGGCTATGCCATTGTGCTGTGGGGTTGCAGGAACTATCTTTTCATGTTTGATCCCGTGATTTGAATAGTACTCTTCAAATTCCTTTGAAGTATACTCACCTCGATTGTCACTTTGTAGACACTTTAGATTTTTGTCTGTCTCCCTTTCCAATAGAGCATGAAACTTCTGAAAAACTTGAAACACCCGATCATTGGTTTTCAAGATATAAACCCTCAATTTTCGTGAAGTATCATCTATAAAAATAATAAAATATTTGTTACCTCCATCGATTCAATCTCCATTGGACCACAAGCATCAGAATATTTACCAAATCAAGTATATTCAATTTTCTTTCAGACTATGTCTACAATGAAACTCTATGGTGTTTACCAAATAAATAGTAGTCACAAGGTTCTACCGTCGTACCTTTGGAAAAAGAGATGAGTGATTTCTTGGAAAAAATATGCAATATCTTCTCGCTCATATGACCCATTCTTTTGTGCCACAAATGTGGAGAAATCTCATCGTGTGCCGCGTTCAATTCACCTCGGCATATTTCTGCATTTGTACTGTACAACGTGTCACGAGCAACTCCCTTTGCAGTCACCAATTATCCCTTGGTGACTCTCCACTTTTAATTTGAAAAATAGTTCTCGTACCTATCTAGTAATTCCTGAGCTCAAGTTCATCCGCAAATCAGGTATATGTCGTATGTCCTTTAAAATAATGTGCATCCGACATTTGTCTTGATACAAATGTTATCAATCCTCGTAATTTTTGAGTAACTTGTGTTACCCATTCTCACATTGTTGAAATCACCTGCTACGTATATGCAAAAAGATCTCTTACTGGTGTGGCACAGTAAGATACTACTATGTCAACCACCTATTCCGACTCTAGACCTGCCAAATGCATGCATTCTTCTGCATCATTATGAAGAGAACAACATTGTCATTGTTTTGCACCATAGCGGTTGTGTTGTTGTCATTCTTCTGGCCACTACTTTCACCTTTGCCCTTTCTTAGAGTTGGTCAATCTCTTTTGAAGTGACCCGGTTAATCGCAATTGTAGTAATTTTTTACTTTTGATTTGGATCGGTTCTTGGACTTCCCACGACCACCTGATCTATCATAGTTGCTCGAACTCTTTTGGTAACTCCTGCATCTACCTTCTGTGACGAGAGTCTGTCCTTGATTTTCAGGTTTCTTTCTCATCTTGTCATTGAGTAGAAGAGTCGATATGTCGTCCTTCAACTCAGTAGTGATTCTATCATGCAAGATGGTTGTTGCCAAATTATCGTAGAAGATGGCAATGAGTTCAAGGATAAGAAGGTTTTATCCTCCTCCGCAATCTTTACTCCGAGGTTGGCAAGATGTGTGATTAGTCCAGTAAACACATTTAAATATGATAAAAATTTGGACCTTCACCCATATGTTTGCTTCTTCAGGTACATTTATTTGTCAGCGTTTTGGACATATATAGGCTTTCCAACCTTGTCTAAATGTCACACGCAGCGTCGTCATCAATGATGTTATTTAGCACATCATCTATTATTTAGCACATCAGCTGATAAGTGCAACCTGATTGCACTAGCAACGTTTTCATACAAGTCGGCCCAGTCCTCAACTTTCATGGTATCAGGCTTCTGGGCATCACTATCTAATACCTTGTGTAATCCTTTTTGAATGAGAAGATCTCTTATCCTTCTTTGCCATGTTGAAAAACCGCTATCTCCGTTGAATTTCACTATCTCGTACTTTACTCCGGATATTTTATTTTTTCAGTGAGTATAGTACTATAGACCGTGGATAATATTTCTGTGAACGAGTAGAACATATGCCTTGATACCAGTTGTTGGGAATAAATCCCCCACAAGAATAATATCCATGGTAATAACATCGGAATAATAACGTATTGCAGAGATACGGTAATCAACAAGAATAAAAGAGTGACAACGACACCCGGATATTTACGTGGAATATCCTTCTAAATAAGGAAAAAAACTACCACCCCGAGAGGAGCTATTGATATCACTATAGCAAGGAATTTTTTTGTAGGCCCGAGTAAAATACTCCAAATGCCACTACAAAATAAAAATAATAATCATCTTTTGATATTCCCATATCACTACAATATCGCTCACTCTCTATTTTTCTCACAGACTATTTTCTTATACCATGTCTATGATGCCTCGTTCTTTCTTTCTCTGTTTGTTGGTGTGTCAGAAGAAGTGAGAAAGCTCCTCCTTTTATAGGAGAAAACTTGGGCTTCGTGCACTCTACAATAGAGTGCTAATTGCTCTCCACAAGTTGCCTACGTTGCCTCCAAGGAACAAATTCTCACCCATGTATTTTTCTTAGGCACACGCCTATTACTTTGGCTCTTGAATGAGGTGGACCCCATCACTTTTGTTTTGCCCTTTTTCAATTCTTTTGTTTTAAACCCCTCCCAAATTAGAAGAATTTATAGTTTTTTCACACTTCCGCTCCAGCGTGACTCGAACCCAGGACCTTATGATCGTGGGTGAAGGTGCTTTTACCAATTGAGCAACACACTTGTCTTCCGATTCCTTTTTGTTGTTTCTGTTTTTAAGCACATAGTATTTCGAAGCCAACAATTTAAGGCATATTGACGTTTGCCCAATAATTGTATTAATAAGGCATGATTTATATTAGGGGCGAAGCTATGTTGGCCCAAAGGCGGTCAACTGACCACCCTTCGCGAAAATTTTATACTACGTATAAGGTAGAATATTACTTGTTATTGGTTAAAAATAGATTTTGAAAGGGTGTTCAAAATTTGAACACCCTTATTGAATTTTCTGGCTTCGCTGCTGATTTATGTACATTTCCAAAGTCATGCTTAGTAAGTACTCTTGCACAATGACTTAGGCATTTTCTCTGGATTGTATGGTTCTTATTCTTCTTCACATTGCTCGGTTGATCTGGATGAGTTTGAGGAATTGAATAGGAAGGTAGCGAAGAAAACTTAGTTGTATCTTCAAGAAAGGGCTGCAAGGGAAGAAGAGGAAAAGCGGAGGGAGGAAGGAGATAGGCGAAGAGAGGACGAGGAAAGGCAAAGGGAGGAAGAAATGAGGCAAACGGACGATGCATTAAGACTTGTCACTAGTGATGTTAAAAGTCTCAAGTCTCAGATAAACCCCTCTTAGCATCTAGTGCATTTCTTGTGCCCCGTTCTCCAGCATCTTATGATAACTAAGGAGTAGTTTTTTTATTAGCTTGTCTTGGATGATACTTGGATGTTGAATATTGAATGTTGGACTTTTTGAGTTTTTGTTCTACTTTTGGATTAGTTGGATTAATTATGAAATAGATTGATTAGTTGTTGTTTATGAAATGAATTGGATTGCATGTTGGATTTGGTATTTGAATGCTTAATTGTATTTAATCTTGTATTGTTGGTTTTACTTTCTGTTTGGCAGGTGGTGTAGTTCTAAAAACAGATTTGGCCATGAAAATATTTTCCAGATTTCCCACCGACTCCGTGGGAATTTTGTGCCATTTTTTTTCTGGGAAACTCCCTGGGAATTACCCACGAATGCCGTGGGAAACTATTTTCCCACCAGCTATTTTTCCACCGAGCGTTTCCCCTGGGAATGTCGTGGGAATATTGAAATTTCATAAAATTTCCCACCAATTCTTCCGTGGGAAAAGTCTGTATTTCTATTAGTGATTATATTAACAATGCATTATCTCAATTATATTAATAAGGCATGATCAATATATAATTGTCGTTAAATCTCCTGTCTTTGGGGAGAGCAACTAATACAAGTGGAAAGTAGCTCATGAAATAAATTAATTGAAAATTCCATATACGGTGTCCAACATGTATATTTTCTACAACGTTTCTCAAAGGCGCATTATATAGTTGGAACAGAAACATGCTTGTCGTACCATATCAATTATGTTGAAACTAAGCCTATCCTGCAAACGACAAATGATTGGCTTATGAGGCCATAAGCTTAACGTGAGAAAATAAAGATTGTCACGTTCGTTCAATTAGGCTTTAGTCTAACTTCACACAAGAATATCTATAAAAGTCTTATTGTTTAGTGATTATTAATTTTTATTATATATATATATATATATATATATATATATATATATATATATATATATATATATATATATATATATATATATATATATATATATATATATATATATATATATATATATATATATATATATAATTACTTCCTTATTACAGTAGTGTATTCGCTATATACGTTCGGTTGTATTCTTGAATACAGCAATGACAGTCCAACTGTACGCGCATGTATTCACATATATTCGTAATGCTGTATTCATGTACAACAGCAAAAAATGGCTAAAATAAGGGCAGTCCAGCTGTATGCGCATGTAATTCACATGTATTCGCTATGTTGTATCCATGAATACTGCAACAAAAAGCACCTAAAATCAGGACAGTCCAGCAGACGCGCATGTATTCAAATGTTTTCGCGCCATGTATCTATGAATACAGTAACCTTAAGAATATGTATGCCCATTTGTCTAATAATGGAAATAATACTCCCTCCGTTTCAATTTATGTGAACCAATTTCCTTTTTAGTCTGTAATGACCCCTTTCCCTAATTGGATATAATTTACCTTTACGCAATGATTTTTAGCCATACAAAATATATGTGCCTTATTTTACACCACAAGTTTAAAAGTCTTCTCTATTTCCTTAAACTCCGTGCCCAGTCAAATGAGTTTACATAAACTGAAACGAAGGGAGTATCAATTGGTGTGATACATCCTAATATAACTCAACAAAATCAATTCTGACATGCCTCGTTATCAACCCAATAATTAGAATGATTTTTCAGTTGTATAAATTGTTGTATTTAACTTTGTATTTAGTGTGTTCCAATATTTTTTTTATTGTTGCATTCATTAGATTCAATGTTATTTACTGTATTCACTATTTTATATTTAGTGTATTCAAATGAATTTGTATTAACAGTATTTTAGTTATTCCTAGTACATGTTATTACTGATGTAGTCTTAATATTTCATTGGTTGCTGTATTTCTATTTGTATTCAGTGCATTTTACTGTATTTCATTGTATTTAAAATTAAATGTATTCACTGTTTATATCATATTCTATTATAACGTTTGTATTCAGTGTATTTCAATGTTTATATCATGTATTCATGCATTCAGTTGTATTAAAAAATGCAAACCTTCAAACATAAATACACAAAAAATAATGTATTCATAACAAAAATACAATGTATCTGAGTGAATTTATACAAAATACAATGTGTTTGTATCATTGTATGTGACTAAATAGCAAAGAAGCGGAAGAAAATTCACCGGAGATAACGTTTTCCAGCCAAGAAATAAAACTAAGGATGTAGACGAACAAAAACCACGATCTGAATATCATCTTTCAACAAATCTTCTTCGGCGTAAAAAAATTGCAATATTCATGTAGAGGAATCCATTGCAATATCCGGCGTAAAAAAAGCCGCAATCTCTTTCTTTCTAATATTGCAATACAAATCCATTGCAAAATATTCGACTTAGAAACTAAACAGTACAAATCTATTGCAATATTCAACGTATAAACTAAGCAGGTATTCTGCTCGAACAAAGAGAGAAAGAAGAAAATCTTGTTAGGATTTTGAGAGATGTGTTAATTGAAAAAAAAAGAAGAGGAAAAACATAAATAGCATATTTCATGCTTCCGTGGTAGTAGTACCATAAATACCTATTTTGCACTACCATAAATATATATTTTGCTATAAACTATAAAAGGTAGCTACAGAAAGTAATATTTTAAAATAATTTTGATTCATAATAAATATGATGTATACTTTTGCTATAGGAGCTAAAATTTCTAATAATAAAATAGAACTACTATTTGAAAAAACGTCTTTCAAGTTTTCCTCGGATGGCAAGTTGTAACATTGCAAATGATAGAAAAAGCTTAGAAAATGGAGGGATACGAGAAAGTTAGAAAAACAAACTGACTTCTTTACCCAAACATGAAAACACATGCAGTAGCATTCTCTTGATGTACAAACCTCCTTAGTTCTCACTTTTTGCTACCTAATCGGGATAGCCCGATGCACAAAGTATCCCGTGTTCAAGCATGGTCAAAGAAAGGGCCACAACCCCAAGTGAGACTCCAAAAAGTCTTAAAGTTATTCTAGTTTCGCAATATCAACAACAAACAACAACATACCCAGTATAATCTCACGGGTAGGGTCTGGGGATGGTAGTGTGTACGCAGACCTTACCCCTACCTGGAGAGGTAAAGAGACTGTTTCCGATAAACCCTCGGTTCAAGAACAAGTGGAAAGGAAGAATAAGGGAGGAGAAGAAGAGGAAAGAGGGGGAGAAAGACGATAAGCAAAGAGGAGAAAAAGTAGCATCAAATAGTAACCGTCAGGGAGCAACATCCAGTAAAAGGGGAGAAACAATATCTAGTTTCGCAATATCAACAAACATAAATGACTAACAGAAATATAACAACTTCAAAACGGAACAGGTTCACAGATCTGAGCCCTAACATGACTTCATTCAAGAGTACTATTTCCTATTATTTAAGCTTCCAGTAGGGAATACTCATGATCAGAAACAAAGGAAAAGAAAAATACAAAAACACAAAAACGAATATCGTATACATGCAAATTACTTAAATCCTTTCATATTTTTTTCATCAAAACTCATTTCATGCTATGTGCACTAGGACGAAACAAGTTAATTTCCCTTCCCGGATGATGCCGGGAAAAGGAAACTAATAAAAATATCCCAAACAGCAAGTTGGCTATAATTTGTTCTCTGTTTACATCCACACAGACCATGTTAAAAACAGAAAAGAAAACTATGAATGCGGTATATGGTAACCTGAATGATTAATCTGGAATCTTTCTTCGGAGCATGCAAAAGGCCGCACTACTAGAAACAGGTTCATACATATCCGTTGCATCTGCTTGTTAATTCATTCAGATGCATAACAGGTTTCTTGTCTGAATGCCTATGTTGCTCGGACTCTCCGAAAATGTGGCCGGATAAGTGTCGGATCCTCCAAAAGTAGTGCATTTTTTTTTAACGATCCGACACGGGTGCGGCTACGTTTTGGAGAGTCCGCGCAACATAGCTGAATGCATAACAGGTCTAACTTTAGTTAAACCTATTAACTTGCCAGAAACTGACATATCAATAAACCGGCCATGTTATTCGACGTCTAAAATGACAATGCTTCTTAGATAAGAGGAAAAATGAAATTCCATACTGCAAAAATCGCGATAAATAACAATCATGATCCCTTTCTTTCTTATGCGTTCATTTATTTACCCTTTTTTTTATGCATCCTGCAAATGAAGTGAAGACAAAAAATAGAACAAGCTAACTAGACATTCAAGTACAGTAAACTCAAAATTATAACAGATTGTTTCTCTTTCAACAAATAAGTGCCATCATTCCACATGCACACAACACATTACCTTCCCAATTTCTCATCTCCCTTCTTCATCGTTAACTGACAATACTCCTGCACAACACTTTTCTGGCCCATCAAACAAGAACCGACCTAAAATTCCTGGGATCTCGCATACATACAAAGAGCAGAAAACAAATAATCTAGCAGATAGCTTACCTTCTAGAAACAAGGGTCTAAGAGGTTAGGCCACAAAATCAAGGTCAGAGGATATTTGGTTAATAAAGCTTAGTGCTGACCAAATTATTAATAGTTGAATCTTGTGCGCAAAACAACAGCTTCCTCTTGTCTTGACATTCTTCATCATTCTTTCAAAATTCAGGCCCACAAGACTTAAACCAGAACTTAAGGTGCAGAAAGACCACAAAGAACAAATAAATTGCAAAAACAGAAGGCTGAACTGTCACTATTTGACTTCCTTACGGTTCCGGTGAATTTATGTTCTTCAGCCTTCACTGAATTTGCTTTAGACAATATATAA
The DNA here is from genome assembly GCA_005239495.1 of Nicotiana undulata. NCBI lineage: Eukaryota > Viridiplantae > Streptophyta > Magnoliopsida > Solanales > Solanaceae > Nicotiana > Nicotiana undulata. The sequence continues at coordinate 9,663 of ML290727.1, read as the reverse complement.
GGTAATTAGTCATAAAAATCGAAGCTCTACTCAAAAGATTGGAAAATCCTGTTATCTTTCTCAAGGAATAAAAGCTTTAGCCAGAACGAGTGTCGCGCTCGCTTTCAATTCAGGTACTAAGGCATTAAGGCATGCATCTCAGCACCTATGGGCTATGTCTAGAAGAGGGCAGCAGTAAACAAACGTGATATCTCTTAATTACAGATATTTTCAATTCATTTGTCCATAGAGTTTCATTTGGGGTAAGGTTGCGTACATCATACCCTCCCCAGACTCCAAAAGGGGCAGCCCGGTGCACTAAGCTCCCGCTATGCGCAGGGTCCGGGGAAGGGCCGGACCACAAGGGTTTATTGTACGCACATTTCTGCAAGAGGTTGTTTCCACTTGTGGGAAATTACTGGGCTTGTTGTTGTTGTTGTCGTCACTTGCGCGTTTCTTCATTAAAGATCACACTTTCATTAAAGCCCCTATGGACCTCAGAACTTTTTTTTCATTTTTCTCCTTTAGTCAAACTCTATTCTCTTAGAAAACCATTACTTCGGGTTCTGCATTGGGTTGTGCTTTTGTTCTCACTCCTGAGAGTAAAGTGTCAAAAGATTAAATGATTTTAAAAAACACCAAACTAGTGCAATGTTCAAGCTTTTTTTAAATTCCAACATACACCCATTAAAAACTCATTACAAAAGCATCATCCTCAGTCAAGATTAGGGTTCATCATAAACATAATTTGAGATGCACAAGCTCTTTTCTGCAACAACAACAAACCCAGTGTAATCCCACATAGTGGGTCCGGGGAGGGTACTGTTTGCACAGACCTTACCCCTATCTCGTGGAGTTAGAGAACCCCTATCTCGTAGAGTTAGAGAGGTTGTTTTCAATAGACCCTCGGCTCAGTAAAGTACAAGCACTTTCTGGATGTCATAATTAGTCATACTCAACAGTCCTATACTCCCATTTGTATTTGACAACAACAACAACAACAACGACCCAGTAAAATCCCACTAGTGGGGTCTGGGAAGGGTAGTGAGTACGCAGACCTTACCCCTACCCGAGGAGTAGCAAGATCATTTGTATTTTGTTATTCGTCAAAATCATATCATCCACGATTATGTGATTTCCCATTCTTTGCTGATTTCGTGTATAGTATTTTCATTTTGACTCATTACTATCTGGAGTCCAAACCCTACTATGTGAGATTACACTGGGTTTGTTGTACTATCTGGAGTGAGAACAAAAGCAAAACTCAATTTAAAACCAACAATAATGCATTTTTAAGATGGAACATAAAAATAAAGTCATACGTTCCACTTTTGATGCTCAATAAGACAATGCTAGGGTGATGTCAAGCTATTGAAACTAAGATGGTGTCAAGTTGTGATTTCGTGACAGGAAAGAAAGCAGAGACTATAGCTTAAAGTAGACTGTAGAAAGTCAATCTCTTTGGCATTTCAGGAGAATCTTCACACACCCAAATACGTGAAACCATTCTCATTTGTAGCACTTGAAAATACATTTCTTAGCATGACGAGAAAGTTTGCTATGAATAAAGAATATGGAGAGGAACTCTAGCTGTCCTGCCTTTTGTCAATCACAAACTATCTCAATTACGCGAAGCACAAGTCTGCAACATGTAAAAGACATGCCAAGAAAAGAAAAAAAAAAGAATTTCTGCTACTGAATTTACATTTTGACAGCTGATACCATAACTTACAGGCCAGGTTCTCATTTTATGAGAGGACTCACTCCAGCTCACAATATGTTGCCGCAGTTTTCAGGTACCTGCATAAAAAGTAAGAATACAACAATAAAATTACTACTTATTAAATAACAACCAAAGAGGGAGAGAATTAGCTCAGTTTACTATAACTCACATTCTAAATGTTGAATTTTCTGCCTAGCTGCTTACGAGGCAAAGAACGTCATCACGTCTTCATCAAGGAATAGTTCAAAATCACCAGTATCTAATGTACTCGGGACATCAAGATCAAAGTTAAACGGACTGCTGAGTCTAGCATAATCCGGTGAGCCACTAGTGATTGGCGATGCAAAATGCATCTCAACAGGACGATCATGATCATGCTGAAATGTGTCTTTTCCGTAACGGTGGTCTTCTCTGGCAATATCATTTCTACTTCCATGAAGCACTGATGACCTAACTCCAGAATCCTTTGTCTTAACCTGAGGTTCATTGAACGCCAAATGAGACTGCTGTTCATCATGAGCTGACACGAATTCAGCTGACGGTGTAAAATATTGATACATATGAGGTTGATGCAAGTTAGGATATTGAGATCCATGAGCAAAACCGGGATCCTGTAATTCATGATGTAGGACAGAATTTTCAGGTCCATTATGTAACCCATTGTTTGGAGGTACATAATGAAATATGGAACTTCTAGGTTCATTATTCATCCTAGAAAATTGGGGTCTGCTCTGCAACTGCGTATCATGAAGCTGGTGCTGCACAACAGAATCTTGAGTTCCAAGATGAAACCTCGATTCATATGGGACAACCTCAGAGTTTTCCAACACTGGATAAATTGATGGCCCATTGCTGATGAATGCATCCTCTGTAGAGACCGCATTAGTTGATGGAACCACGGAAAGGTTAGAGTCTCTTAATTGTAATTCAGGTTGATCCTTCTCTGGTTGGCTTTCATTTGTGATGTGCCCGGCAAACTGCATATTTGAATTGTTTATATCAGGTAAGGTATTTCTAGCCTCATCATCAGGTTGCTGGTTGTTGAGAGATAGTTGAGTCTGTTGACGGTTTGACCTAACACGTTTTCTTTTTCGACGTTGTCCATCTCCTTGCTCCTTACCTTGGTGAGACTGTGGAACAGCATTCAGAGGACGAGCATCCGATGGTTCATTTCCCCTCTCATCTCTAGATGAAACAGAGACATTACCATCATTGACACCATCAACATCATAATCACTGTCGCTATCAACAGAAGGTTTCTTCTTTTCACCGCGAGTTCTATTAGGTGCCTCGCTTATGCTAGATGACCCGTTGTCACTGCTCGGTTGCTGGATAGCGGACTCCTCTCTACTTAAGACAGCTAACCATATTGAGCTCTCCTTCGCAGTCATCTTATCCTGTAAACACTTCGACTGCCGGACTAGTCTCCTGATCTTTGCTATATCAGGTGACATATGCTTTATAACAGCAGTTAGAACACCAACTTTAAACATTTTCTTCAAATCATGTGGCTTCTTGTATGGCGGTTTTTGACCCTTAGGCAACCCCATTTTAGCCCACCATTCCTCGTCACCCGTTGGCCACCAGGGCGGTGAGACACCTTTCTCCAGTGGGAACTTCCGCTGAGGTGGATTACAATGTTGCATTAAAGAAGACAAAAGGGACCCCAAAGTTGCATCTTGCAAATCCTGCAGAACGCTTTGCGGATTCCCATTTTGATTACCGACTCCCTCTCCTTTCGCCCGACATTCTGCTTCATACTTTGCTATTGCAGCAGGACCGTTCTTATCAAACTTCACCTTCTCCTTCCACCAAGCTCTTATGTTATCAGACGCACCGCTCACTGGTTTACCCTTCTCCGGTATGATGCCATAAACAAATCCTCGAGCCTTGCAAACCTCCATGAGTTTCAACATGTACTTCAGAATCCCATCCTGAGCTCTTGACATCTTTTTCCGCCGAGCTTGATCGGTGGTTTGCTTATTCTTCTGCTTGTCTGCAGCTTGCTGTGCAGCAAGTTTCTGCCTTTCCTTAAGCCTCTTGAGCTTGACACGATCCTTCCACATTCGCCTCTCCAATTCCTCGGGATCAATCTCTTCATCACTCACATCCTTCTCCTCTATATTATCGCACCTTATGTAATCGACTTCAATATCCGAGCTGTTGCCCAACCCATCAGCATCAATCATACAGTACTCCATTCAAACCAAATGAAAGGGGGAAAAAACTATATATACACCCAATAAACAAACAACAATCCTCAAAGTGTTCACAAAAATCAAGAATTCACAACCAAAACTTGGTCAGCACTAAGCTTATCTCATCAGAATTTGGTCACAAAAATCAAGAATTCACACCCAATAGTCACACTGCAATTACCAAATATTCATTTCTCAATATCCAAGTTCATTTCTTGAATTCTAAAATGGACCCACGTCAGAATTTCCAATAATTCATGAATACAACCAAAAAGATTTTAACTTTAAATTATTACTCATACACCCAAAAGTTCCTAAAAATTACAATTCTTGTCAAATGGTAGAAGAATTGTTCACATCTATCAAAATTTTACATTAGTTAAACAAATTCAACAAGAAAATATCCAAAAATATTCTATAAACAGAGAAGAAAAAGAGGAATTAATAATTATATTGGGAGGTGGGAAATTCAACTGTCTAACCTGACATCAATTCCAATCTCATCCATCACAGCCATGTCTATTTTCAAGAGTTTCTCTTCAACCTAAAAAAAAAGTTGCCTTTGGAAGATAAAGGAAAAAGGATCCCACCAAAAGGAAAGAAAATAAAAAGGGTCAAAAAGGGTTTCAAAAATCAAGAAAATATATATATATATATATATATGCAGATACGATGTATTTCTGAATTGTATAAAGGAAGAGAGAGAGAAGGGTCAGAAAAACACCAGTGGAGAGAGAGAAAAAATTGTTTGGAAAAAAAAAAAAAAGTGAAGGGGCAAAAAGAACCAGAGGCAAAATCGCCTTTTGCGACTCATAGGGAAGGTTACAGTTTCACGACGTCATTCCTGAGCTATATTTTGGAGTTTTTACCATTATCACAATTTTTTGGTCTAACAAAAATTACAAGGGATTCTTTGGTTGGTAAATAAGTTATATTGAAATTATATATATATATATATATATATATATATATATATATATATATATATATATATATATGTATATATATATGTGTGTGTATAAGGTCAAAATCGGGCTTGCCTAATTTTGTATGCTTAATCAAGACCGGGATGGCTGGCCAAGGTTTGACCTCACGTTGTGTCAAATTATGACACGGAGATAGATTGCTAAGCTCATGAATCGGTGACCGATCAAGACCGAGACCAACGGCGATCGAGACCGAGCAGCATAGAGATCGAGCGAGATCGAAGGAAGCTTGCTGAGTCGAATAACAAGAAGCCGAGATATCCGTGATCGGGCAAGGATCATGGCGAAAATCTCGGCACGTATCAAGTCAAGAACGGTTAATTAGCCAATCATGGGATTTTCTTCTATATTCAGAATTGTACCATAAGTAGAATTTCTCAATTATACAAAGGGGGTTCTAAATCATCTTGTAAACATCACATTCACGCATAACAAAACAGTATATTACATTTTCTCTCTTAAGCTCTCCTATTCTGTTGTTCACTTCTTACTCTTCAGTAACATACTGTCACGACCCAAATTCCCAACCGTCGGGATCGTGATGGCGCCTAACATCATACTCGCTAGGCAAGCCAATGTTAGGATTTAACTAACCGTTTTCTTTTAAAATTAATTGAATATAAGTAAACAGTTTATAATAAAGTGACAACAATTGCGGAATTTAAATAAATATTGTTTAACTTTGAACTATTACTACCACCCAGAACTGGTGTCACAATCCACGAACGTTCTATGAATAACTACAAATAGTGGTCTGAAAGAAAAGTACATCTGTCTCGAAAGAAAATAAAATAGAAATATAGGGCACAGAAGGGGACGCCGGGTCTGCGGACGCCTGCAGGACTACCTTGGGTCTCCTGAATGAATATATGCAACTGACCTCTCGATCAGTCACAATCAGCTCCAAAATTTGCACAAAAAGTGCAGAGTGCAGTATCGGTACAACTGACCTCATGTACTGGTAAGTGCCGAACCTAACCTCGGCGAGGTAGTGACGAGGCTACGGAAGGGCTTTTATATTATAACTTGCATACAGTTTATAATAAAGCAAAAAGGAAATACAAACGAAGTGGAACAGTAACTTGCAGTAAATAAATACGGAACCCAGCTATCTTGCCAGTACTCAGCTATAACCAATCCTTAAGAGAGTTACAATGCTACAAAATAAAATCACAGTAGAAGCATAATACATAAACAATAAAAAATGATGCGGCGCACATCCCGGTCCCACCATATAATCATTACTAACATGAATATTCACCCTTATTACTCCTTGTTGCGGTGTACAACCCGATCCCGTCAGTTCACCTTTATTGCTCCTCAATATATCATCTTTATTCCTCTTGTTGCGGTGTGCAACCCGATCCCACATGTCCACCCTTATTACTCCTTGTTGCGGTGCGCAACCCGCTCCCGCCAGACAATCATCAATCACACAATAAGAAAAAGTATTTCACAATTTAACTCAAAACCTTTCACAACATTTATGCCTCAAACAATTGTAAACGGATAATTATTTAATTAGGAACTTCACCAATTAATACTATACAGTGAGACCAACTGGAATATACCATGAAACACCGACAAACCAGCTTAAACCAATAGTGTATCACAATAACAATACGGACAACTAATACTTCCAAATAAGAAACAACAATCAACAAAAAGCAATTAGGCATGAAGCAGTTAAGACAGGAAGACAATAAATTAGGAACGGGGAAGGGAACATGCTAGACAGATAATTTGGCGGTGCATAGGTACTCGTCACCTCACCTATACGCCGCGCACATGAAATTTCACCTAGCAATTAAGTCGGGGATTACTAATCCCTCGAGTCAAAGTTAGAACAAACACTTACCTCAATCTGACGGCCAACTCAACGCTCAATTATCGCTTTTCCCTTAGAATTCACCTCCAAACCACTCGTATCTAATCATAATTAGTTCAATATCATCAATTATTGCTTAAGGAATTAACTTTAATGCAAAATCATAGTTTTCCTAAGTTTTCCCAACAAAAGACAAAAATCGACCCCAGGCCCGCTTGGTCCAAACTCGAGGTTCGGACCAAAATTCGTTTACCCATTTTCCTCCGAACCCGGATATACAATTGGTTGGAATCCGACCTCAATTCGAGGTCTAAGTCCCCAAATTTCGAAATTCCTAAGTTCTACCCAAAAATTCCTAATTCTACCATGAAAATTCTAGATTGTAGGTTGAAATCTTGTAAAAAGTTGTAACAGATTGAAAGAAATTAGTTAGAAATCACTTACCTATGATTTGGAGAAGTTTTGGTCTTTGAAAAATCGCCTCTTGAGGTTTAAGGTTCGAAAGAATTGAAGAATGAGTGAAAATTCCGTCTAAGTCCAAAGATATCAGCTGCATATGTCGCATTTGTGACCAATTGTGAAGCTCGCAAATGCGAGATGGGTATTACAAATGCAAACCCTTCGCATTTATGTTGTCTTCGCAAATGCGAGGAAGATGTCGCATTCGCGACACTTGGGCCATCGCAATTGCGGATGAAAGTTCGCATTTGCGAACATAGCTTTCCCCAGACCCCCCTTGGGAATTGCGAAGAATAACTCGCAATTGGGAGAAGCTGCTGGCCCAGGCTCAATTCGCAATTTCGATAAAAGACTCGCAACCAACTATATTTTTCTAAGTCCTAAACACTCTGTAACCTATCCAAAACTCACCCGAGCCCTCGGGGCTCCAAATCAAACATGCACGCAAGTCTAAAAACATCATACGGACTTGCTGGTGCGATCAAATCATCCAAATAACACCTAAAACTATGGATTTAGCATCAAAACTCATAGATTTTTCAATAACAATTCAAAATTACTATCTTCTCAACTGGACGTCTGAATCACGTCAAATAAAATTCGATTTCCATCAAAATTCACAGACATGACATATATGTTATAATAGACCTGTATCGGGCTCCAGAACCAAAATACGGGCTTGATACCAACGAGTTCAAACAGTAATCAATTTCTTTAATTCCTTTAAATTTCAGTTTAACAATTTTCATAAAAATTCATTTTTCGAGGTAGGGACCTCGGAATTCGATTCCGGACATGATGAAGCAAGCGGGAACAAAAACTAAAGATTCCACCTAGTATTATGTGGATAACAATCCCCTTACTCCACCAACCAAACGACCCTTGACGTGTCAGGATCACACTAATCACTGAGGTTAAAATATTTTTCTTGAAAAAAATAATACTATTATTTACTGTAACATTTAAGAAATTGTTTACTAAAAATACTAGCATATTTTGAGTACCTAAAGTTTTTCAATTTTTCTTGTTTTAATGTTTTCAAGAGTTCATTATAAAAAGAGCGCATTGGTCAAAACATATGAGTTCGTTTATCCAAAATAAAATAAGAAAGTTCTACAAAATTTAAAACAATGTTCTACTAATAAAAAACCATATCAAAAGTGGAGCAATAACTTTTCTTAAAAAAAGATTTTGGCTTCCTACTTTTCCTCAACACTAAGGGTGTGTTTGGTATGAAGGTGTTTTCCCTCATCAATTCATTTTCCTCCAATTGGAGGAAAATGTTTTCCATATCAAGATAAGGGAAAATATTTTCCAAAACTCCTTCTCAATCTTCCCCACCCCATTTACCCTCACCCCCCCACACACACCACCCACCTAACTCCACCACATGTCCTCTCTCAAAAAAAAAAAATTTTCGTCACCACCCACTCCACCC
>ML290726.1:12824-23589 GCA_005239495.1 Nicotiana undulata | reverse complement strand
TGTGAAGAGCTTGGTGAACCTGTCTAACCTCCATAAAGCATCTGCGGACATAGCCGTCCCTCATCTGTTGGAGCTGGAATAACTGGCGGAACCAATACGGCTGGCTAAGGTGCCGGCGTCTAAAACTGCTGAGCTACTTGCTCTGGAGTGCGAGTGGCAGGAGTCTGGGTACCTCCCCCAGCCTGAGATCCGGCTGGAGCTGTAGGAAGAAGACCGGCCTGAGCCACACTCTCCATAAGTCCTACCAGACGGACAAGAGCGTCCTGAAGCACTGGGGTAGCTATGAACCCCTCTGGGACCTGTGCTGGTCCAACTGGGACTGCCGGAACTGGGACCTCCTCGTCGGACTCGACCTGAGGGTCCTCCACTGGGGCTGCTGCTCTAGGCTGAGCCCTGCCCCGGCCTCGGCCTCTAGTACGGCCTCGTCCTCGACCTCGACCCCTCGTAGGAGCTGTAGCAGGAGTGTCGGGCTGCTGAGCGGAACCAAGGGAAGCACGCGTCCTCGCCATCTGTGAGAGAATAGAATCGAAACTCGATCAATATATAGAATATACCACGCACGACAAAGTATGAAGGAAAGAGAGAGTATCCTAACTTAGCAGCCTCTGGGGGATAAATACAGACGTCTCCGTACCGATCCCTCAGACTCTACCAAGGTTGTCCGTGAGTTGTGAGACCTAAGCAACCTAGAGCTCTGATACCAACTTGTCACGACCCAAATTCCCACCCTTTAGGCCGTGACTGCGCCTAACGTTGAACCTGCTAGGCCAGCCAACGTATAGCTTGCAATAGCAATTTAAAATCATTTAATACGGAATAAAACGCTAACTCATCAACTTCGACCAATTTCTATCACATTCTGAGATAATAGTGGGGCAACTGTTCAACCCAAAATCGATTACATTTTTTTTCCTTCTTTCATATTCTCGACAGAATTCCCTCAAGCATTGCTAATAAAAATAACGAAGCTTAAATGCGGAAAGTAAGAACATGACAATCATGAAATAACGTAAACTCCCAAAACCGGGGTGTCACAATCTCACGGACTAGCTACTAGAATACTAAATACAAGTCTGGAATGAAAGTACAACACTGTCTTGGAAATAAAAGAGAAAGACAATGAAGCGGCAAAGGAAAGAAGCCTCGGGATCCACGGACGCCAGTGTATACCTCGAAGCTCTGACGTGGACTGAAGGTATCTCCCTCAGAACGCTCCACGGGGTCCGGTAGCAGGGTCATCACAACACAAGGAAGTGCTGTGTAGTATCAGTACAACCGACCCCATGTACTGAGTAAGTGCCAAGCCTAACCTCGGCCGAAGTAGTGACGAGGCTAGACTTGACATTAACGATAACCTGTCCTATTCTACAGCAGGTAACAGGAAATAACACAAGGCAGGAGATAAACCGGCAAGTAGGGGATACGGGAGCAGTAAAGGGGGACAAGTGGAATAAAGCAGTCACATCGACAGATAGAAGTGATCCCGAGAACAATCCAGCATAATCGACAATGAAACAATATAAAGGTCAGAAAAGTAAACAATGGCACGAANTTCCTCACAATGCGATGTACAATGAATTATGGCACGACATTTACCTTCGTGCTTATAATCAATAAAAGTCATGGCACGGCATTTACCTTCGTGCTTATAATAAATATGAATCCTGGCACGACATCACCCTTCGTGCTTTACACTCTTCCTCATTATGCAATATAATCAAGTATTATGACACGACATCACCCTTCGTGCTTTACACTCTTCCTCACCAAACAGTAACAGATAGATGGCAAAGAGTACCACATAGTGGAAATAAGCAATTCAGACCACCCGGCAAGGGGGAAACATCAAGTAGTAACTCAAGAAATGCCCGGCAAGGGTCTCAGCTATAACCAATTACCTCAATCACGCACTCTACACTTGTATTACCATTCGTATCAACACTTCTCAAACTCAATAGCCAATACTTTCAATCAAGAATAAATTACCAAGTAAAGACAATCTCATAATATACTAAACATGGAAGAAATACTGCAATTTCTATCAAAATAGACTCACGGGCATGCTTGACACACATTGCATAGGTACTCGTCACCTCACCTATGCAATGAACATGATATTCACTTAGCACATAGCAAATAATACCTATTCCCTCACCAAAGTTAGGCAAGACACTTACCTCGGGTCCAAAATAGAGCGATCAACCCTCTAACACCGCCTTTCCTTTATAATCCGGCTCCGAAACGATATTATCTAGACATATTCAACTCAAGTATATCAATAATGACTCAATAACTCAAACCCATAGTCTAATTATCCATTTCTAATCATTCTTCCTAAAATTCCAAAATTTGACCCCGGGCCCACGTGGTCGAAACTCAAGGTTCGGACCAAAACCCGATCACCCATAACCCCACGATTAAGTATATACTATTTGTTTTAAGATTCGACCCCAAATTGGGGTTGAATCACCCAATNGTTTCTAGTGATTATGGAAGAAAAATGGAAGAAATCGATGTTAGAAACACTTACCCAAGAGGCTATGGAGGAAGATTTGGCTTGGGGGTTCGTCAATGGAGGTTGGAGGAAGGAGGAAGTGATGAAAATATGAAAATCCCGTAATGGGTCTGTTTTGGGACTATATGAAATAACTGGGAAAATTTAACCTATGCGATCGCGGAGATAGGAATGCGATCGCATAGGGAACAAAACTGGGTGAACTGCGATCGCGGAAGGTCTAATGCGATCGCACAGGTACACGACCTCCACCTTATGCGATCGCACAAGTGAAATAGCGATCGCACAGGGTATTTTCCTCCAGCTGCCCTTACCCACCTAATACACTATGCGATCACGGAGTATGCTATGCGATCGCATAGTGCAACAGACTACTCCCCAGGCACGAAGCTATGCAATCGCGGACAACTATATGCGATCGCATAGAGAAGCTTTGCCCTGCACTAGCTTAATGTTGTGCGATCGCGGATGTGCATATGCGATCGCACTGAAGGAAAGGCCTGACACCAGAAACAGGAGAAACACCAGATTTTTAACTTAAAACCATCCCGTTAGCCACCCGAAACTCACCCGAGCCCTCGGGTCTCAAAACCAAAAACACACACGTCTCCCAATACATCCTACGGACTTGTTCAAGCATTTAGATCATCAAAATATTATCAAAAACACGGAATTAAACCTCAAACTCTTAGAAATTTCTTAAACTTCATAAACTTCTAAATTTCCCATTTTTAATCCGAATCACGTCATTTCAAGTCCGTTTTACACCAAATTTCACAGATAAGTCACATAACATATAATAAACCTGTTCCGGGCTCCGGAACCATAATACGGGCCCGGTAACACGGTTTTCACATAATTATTCATTTTCAAAATCCTTTATTATTTTCAGAAAACAATTTTCTTTAAAAATTCATTTCTCGGGCTTGGGACCTCGGAATTCGATTCCGGGCATATGCCCAAGTCCCATATTTTCCTACGGACCCTTCGGGACCGTCGAATCACGGGTTCGGGTTCTGTTTACTAGAAATGTTGACCAAAGTCAACTATATTTATTTATTAATTATCAAAACTCATTTTTATCAAATTTTCACATAATAGCTTCCCGGCTACACGCCCGGGATGTGCATGTATCTCGAGGTGAGACTAACGGAGGCTCTAGGAACACAGATATAACTTAAATTACGTAAGATGACCGTTTGGATCATCACACATACTCATCTCGAACTCACTGCCCATGAGTTTGGCAAATTCCTTGCATAGTGAGTCTGTTGTAGCCCCAAATATGATGTCATCCACATACACCTGAACAATGAGCAGGTTCCTTCCCCGTTTCTTTAGAAATAGTGTGTTTTCAATCTTTCCTCGAGTGAACCCATTGTCCAGCAGAAACTTTGATAGTCTCTTAAACCAAGCTCTAGGAGCTTGCTTCAAGCCATATAGAGCCTTGTCTAATTTGAAAACATATTCAGGATGCACATGATTTTTGAAGACCGAGAATTGTTTAACATACACTTCATCCTTGAGAAAACCATTCAAAAATGCACTCTTCACATCCATCTGGAACAAAGTGAATTCCATATGAGATGTAAACGCAATAAGAATCCGGATGGCTTCCATACGAACAACAAGAGCAAACGTCTCATCATAATCAATCCCTTCTTCCTGATTGTATCCTTGAACAACAATCCTTGCTTTGTTCCTTGTGGTATTTCCATTTTCATCCAGCTTATTCCCGAACACCCACCTAATTCCAATGATGGTTCTATCTGAGGGTCGTGGTACTAGGTGCCAAACCTTGTTTCTCTCAAACGGATGCAGCTCCTCTTGCATAGCAACGATCCAGGCGGCATCCTTCAGAGCTTCCTTGATATTTTTTGGTTCTGTTTGGGATAGGAAGGCTGAAAAGGCTAGGGAGTTTTTGGTGTTGGATCTAGTTTGAACTCCTGAATCAAGGGGAGTGAGAGCGTTTGTGTTTCCAATTTGGGACTTGGATTTGGTTTGTGGAGGAACTTGGTACATCAGAAGAGTTTCCCTGCATTCCTTGTTCCGCTACCTGTGGAGTGCCTTGCACAGCATCTCCAACTCTTTCTTTAGCTTCACCGGTAGTAATTTGGGTACCAGGTTCCTCATGTATATTTGAGGAAGAGGTTGCATTTTTTTCACTTATTTCCCTCATCTGACTCATCATGTCAGCTTTTCCATTTGAAACATCAGATATTTCTCCAGGGACCAACAATTGTTCATTGTCCTTATCATCGCCATTTCCTTCCTTGTTTGAGGAAGGTGTCTCATCAAAGAGAACATGAACACTCTCTTACACAATGTGTTCTTTTGTTTTATACTTTGTATGCTTTGCTTTGAGAGAAATATCCCAAAAAGATTCCTTCATCACTTTTTGCATCAAATTTTCCCAGTTGGTCCTTCCCATTGTTAAGTACATATCATTTACATCCAAAGGCTCTCAGATGAGTTATCTTTGGCTTTCTTCTATTGAGAAGCTCATAGGGGGTTTTGTTTAGGAGGTACCTAATCATGCACCCGTTCACCAAGTAGCATGCAATGTTGATTACTTCAGCCCAGAAAGTTTTTGCAATCCCGCTGTCAATGAGCATTGTCTGTTCCATGTCTTCCAGAGTTTTGTTTTTCCTTTCGACCACTCCATTTTGCTGAGGAGTTATTGGAGCTGAGAAATTGTGAGTGATCCCATTTTCACTGCAAAACTCATCAAATTTTGCATTGTCAAATTCCGTTCCATGGTCAGATCTGATGCAGGCTACTTTCAACTCCATCTTCACTTGGATTTTCTTGACAAACACCACAAATACTTCAAAGGTCTCATCTTTTGCTCTGAGGAACAAGGTCCATGTGAATCTTGAATAGTCATCCACAATAACAAAGATATACTTCTTTCCACCTCTACTTGGAATTCTCATAGGACCACATAGATCCATGTGAATGAGTTCAAGAGGTTTTGATGTGCTAACATCCCTTTTTGGCTTAAAAGGTGATTTCACATGTTTTCCTCTGGCACACGCATCACAAACTCTGTGCTCCTTGAACTTTGAGTTTGGCAGACCACGAACCAGGTCTTTCTGTATCAGTTTATTCAAGAGAGAAAAGCTTTCCTGACCTAGTATTCTATGCCACAGTTCTGCATCATCATCAACTGCCTTTAAGCAGTTCACCTCATCAGCAGCGATTCAAAGTCAGCAACATAGATATTCTTGTGTCTCTTGGCTATCAAAACCACTTCACCAGTTACTAGGCTAGTGACCGTGCATAATTTGGACAAGAATTCTACTTTGTTTCATTTATCACATATTTGATAAACACTCAAAAGACTATACTTCAATCCATCTACATAGTACACGTTTTCAATTGAGTGTTCAAGAGACCTTCCAATCCTTCCAACACCGAGAATGTACCTCTTTTTTCCATTGCCAAAGGATACATCTTCTCCTTGCAGGGCGTTCAGGGAGAGAAAATCCATGGTGTTCCCAGTCATGTGCTTTGAGCATCCACTGTCCATGATCCATTGTAATTATGTTCCTCTCACTGATCCCTGCACATATGAATTAAGGGTTATATTTAAGAACCCGAACAAATTTGGGTCCCTTGTAGTTAGGAAAAGTATGAATAAGATCTCTTCTAGTCCATGCAGGCAAGAATCGATTTTTCTTAGAGGGACTTGGTCCCCCTTTTGGAGTCACTTTGTCAGCAAACACTTTGTTTTTCTGAACATATTGAACTCTGGCAGGGCAACTTTCTTTGAAGTGCCCATTTTTCCCACAGTGGGTACAGAGCCAGTTGTCTGGGACCTTGACATACTTGCTGTGAGGGTTGTAAGGAATTTTCTCCTTTTGGAACCCGATCCCTTGCTTGTTTCCACTTTTGTTAAAGTACATGGCAGTGACAGCATCTGTGGACCAGGTCCATTTCAGTGATTTTTCAGATCAATTTTTAGTTTTAACCATTTCAGCTTGAAGTTGTCTGTTTTTCTCAAGTTCACATCACAGGCTTGTTTTGACATCATTTAGTTCCTTTTCAATCTTAATGTACTTCTCACTAGCTACCTCCTTCCCTTTCTCTATACTCACTTTCCTATGTTCTAATTTGAGTTCCTCAATTGTTTCCTCTAGGTCTGTGATTACCACCAAAAGATCATCTCTTTCTTGTTCAACAACATTAATTTTCTCAGCTAAATTGCTCAGGTTCTCCACTGTTTCCTTCAGGTCTACTACCACTACAGTTAGATCATCTCTCTCATCTTCTGCACTATTTGTCTTTTCAGCTAGCGCTTCCTTTTCTTTCTCAATATTACTTATGGTCTCTCTCAAATCTACCACACAAACGACTAGATCATCTCTAGACTGTTCAACTTCTCCTAGCTCTATGGTCAATGTATATTTATCGTCAACTAGACTGTAGTAAGCATCAATAAGAACATTTGCTAATGACATTAGTTTTTTAGAGGAGTAGGACTTTAGATTTCTCTAGACATCCCTGAAATTTGCCTCATCATTTTCACCCTCTTCATCATCATCAGACTGGCCATTAGAGCGAACAGTGAATCGTACTCCCTGGCCTCGTTCTCTACTGCCATCATGGAACTGCTTCCTACTTCTAGTTCCTCTTCTGATTCACTAGAGGAGTCCCCCACGCAGCAAGAGTTTGCTTCACAACATTGTCAGCTGCACTTTTTCAACTGAATCGTTTATCAGGAACCTGGTTCCTCTTTGATGTCTTGTCAGAGTTGTGCTTGTAAGGCTCCTGCTTCAGAAGTGGACAGTCCTTGATGAAGTTCCTGGCTTTCCACACTTTTGGAAAAGATCATAGTTCCTTGGTTTTCTTGAACTGCCTCTTCTTGGTATACCACCATTCCTTCGAACCATCTTTTGGAATCTCTTAGTAAGATAGGCCATGTCACTATCTTCTTCACTTGAGTCATTGTCTTCAGATTTTAGAACCAGGTTCTTTTCCCTTTTTGGTTCTCTTCTCTCAATGTCTTTCTTCTTCTTCAACTCGTATTTCTTCAGATTCCCAATCAACTCATCCATAGTTAGAGTTTGTAGGTCTTTTGCTTCAGTAATAACATTTATTTTACTTTCCCAAGAACTAGGTAAGACACTTAGAATCTTCCGTACCAACTTGTTTCTGGGAATTATTTCACCTAGAGAGTGAAGCTCATTTATGATGGAAGTGAATCTAGTATGCATGTCTTGTATAGACTCATCATCCTTCATTCGGAACAGCTCGTACTCAGTTGTGAGCATGTCAATCTTGGACTGCTTGACCTGAGTTGTTCCTTCGTGAGAGGTTTGCAAAGCTTCCCATATCTGCTTTGCTGATTGGCAGGCAGAGATTCTATTGTACTCATCAGGTCCTATTCTGCATACCAAGATTTTCTTGGCACGAAAGTTCTTCTCCACAACCTTCCCATCAACGTCACTGTATTCTTTCCTTGTCTTAGGCACCATATAGCCCAACTTCTCCAACCTTCTTCATGGGAACATGTGGACCGTCACAAATGACATCCCACAGTTCGGAATCGTCAGCCATTATAAAGTCATGCATACGAGATTTCCACCACCCGTAGTACTGACCATTGAATCTAGGAGGCCTGTATGTTGATTGTCCTTCTTCAAAGTTGGGTGGAGCAGCCATTAGAGATCTTTTCTAGGTGTTAACCTTTTAGAAAGAACCTGCTCTGATACCAATTGATAGTTTCTATGAGTCCACCAACTATAAAGAGACATGGTCCTTTACCAGTTCCGTCGGAGTTATAGATATAGACAGTAAGTAAAAGAAGCACGGGATTTACGTGGAAAAATCCCAACTCAAGGGGACAAAAACCACAGCCTACACTTGTAGGATTTCAACTTCACTAACTTGTAATCTCAACTATTACAAGCCACTTTGTAATGACTCTCTTACAAAGACTTTCACACACTAACTTGTAGTACTTACTACAAGACACTTTGTTACTAACCTAGTTACAAAGACTTTGACTTATGACTAATGCTACTCACAACACAAACACGGATGGTTTATGATTTTGGGTTTCCTAAAATAAAGCTTCTAAGAAAGAAAGATTGGATACAATGGAAAATAAAATACAAGATTACAACTCAACTAATGGGCGCCTAAGAAAACGGAGTGAAACTGGTCTGTCTTAGTGGAGTTGTCTTCTTGTTCTTGACACACTTGAGCCTTCAATGCTGGAGCAGATCTTCAATGCTCTTGAGAATGTTAGTAAATGCTCAAGTGAATGTCTTTTTTGTCTCCATACAAGATATTATATCTCAAGGACATCCGAAGAATGATTCCCATGCTTAGTTGGTACATTCCTCAACCAATAGGAAGTGACTACTGCACTGTAGCGTGCACAGTTGCAGGCAGTCACTTTCTGTCACAATTTTCCAGTTGTAGAGTTGACTTGTACTTCTGTCAGGGGAGTGTCAAGGGATCAGGTCCTTAAACTGTTTCCTGTGAGTTCAATTGTACACTGCACAGATTTCTTGAATTCGTGTTGGCTGGTTGTGCTGATTGCGCATCAGGTCCTTTATCTGGTTCTTGACATAAAATTTATTAAATCATCAAAACAGAAGACTACCCCATCAGGTCATACACATGATACATAAAAATACTTAATTCACAAGAATAACTATTAAGTTCACATCTGTAATTAGTGCCAAGAAAAAGGTGCATGCACATTACTTGAGTCAATGGCTTATACAATATAATTAAAGAAATTTTCAGAAATCATTATGTTTTAGTGTTATTAGCTTGTCATAGGTACCATTTACTAAAATACTTCCTATAGCTATATTTTAACTTGTTATAGAGTGTATTCTATGTATTTAAGCTAATGTATTCATGAATACAATAGGAAAAGTCGGCAGAAAAAAAAGGAATTACAGCTAACATATATATTATATTCATATGTATTCGTGAGCTGTATTTGTGAATACAGTTACGGAATTTGCGGGGAAAAGGGGGATTCAACTGTTTAAAAACGGTAAGTGAATCAATTAACGCGATAGACTCCTAATATAACTCAACAAACTCAATTATAACACACAAAATTTGTATTTTCAGTTATAGAAAAGATTCTCAACCGAAAAACACTCCCAAAACAGAGCAATCTTCAGAGATTCAATCCATCCTTTCTTTTCTTAGTGGTATCTTTGCTAAAATATTTTTTAGTGGTATCTTTACAACTAAATTTATATATTAAAATTATATAATTACATTGAATACAGTTAAATACATAAAAATACATTGCAGTATAGCAGGTCATCTATAGTGCAAAAATATATGAACATACATATATACATCTTAATACATAAATTATATTAATTAAAAAACATATGAATACATTATACAATACATTGAATACATATTGTTGAATATATAATGCTGGATAGAACAGTGAAACAAAGTGAAACTTTAAAATTATATAATTACATTAAATATAGTTAAATACAATGAATATATTGAAAAAGTAGAAAACATTAAAGACAATGAATACAATGAAATACATGGAATACAGTGAGATACATTGAAATACAATGGGGAAAAAAAAGGTAACAGACTCTTCAAGTTCCTCAGCCCCAAACTTAGTCCTCAATCCACCAATATCCATGCCGCCGCCATGTGGGGCGTCGCTGCCGGTACCGGCGCCCTCTGAGTCGTCCAGGAAGTGAATCTCTCATTTCTGCTTTGAAAATTTTGAGATCTGCATTTGTATTTCTTCGTACTTTGTTTCTCTTTTATCTTTTTTTCTAGATCTTTGTTTCTACTTACCACAAAACCAACTCACTCTAAGGAAAGGAGAGCTCTGCGAAAGTTTAAAAAGGAATTGAGTGAGCTCTCGCCTAAGAGAAGAGTTTAATAAAGCGGAGAGGGATTTTCCGACAACAAAAAAGAGGGTTGAATAGATAAATTCTCTTCCCACGTAGCGCTAAGAAGCAAGTTCCGACAGCCTATGATGAAATAGCACAACAAAAAAAAAGGGCTACGCGAATAATAGTGTTAGTAGTTTGTGAGGCTAATTTTGAGCTAGATAGTGGATTGATGTTCACTGTAGCACTATCTAACCTTGAAGGAACTCTTTGGAGAAAAAAAAGTTGAATGCATCACAACAAGGAAGGGGGGAAGTGGTCGCTTTCCGGATCTGTCGTTGGCGGAACACAACCCCTGCTAGGGTTTCTAAAAGCAAGGGAGGAAATAATTGGGGGGGGGGGG
>ML290726.1:0-12582 GCA_005239495.1 Nicotiana undulata | reverse complement strand
GGGGAGGGGGGGAGGAAAGAGAAAGGAGGAGAGAAGGAAGAGAGAGGGAGAGAAGTTTACTTCCTATACATTAATTTTGGTGAGAGAAAAAAAGAAAGAAGGAGAGAGAGAAATAATACACAACGTATTTAATGGCTTAAAGGTAGGACGTTGTCATAAATAGATATTTTGCTATAAAAATAGAAAGGTAGTTATAGGAAACAATTTTTTAAAAGAATATTTATTTATAATAAATAAGGTATCAACCTTTGCTATAGGAGGTAAAATTCTCATATAATAATTACGGATCCATTTGTTGTCTTGCTAATAGATAACTTACTATTCCTTTATTCCACCGTAAACATTGAAATACACATTTACATTTTGTACACTAATAGTAAAAAGATTATTATATATTGAAGGTTAAAAGGGTCATTTAACGATTAATGGGTATTTTAATATTTTAACTTTCACTTTTTGGCGTCCCGCTTATATTATAGTTTGATAATATGATATGATGATGATTATTGTAAACAACAATTCTGAATATATTTTACCCTGTCTTTGATTATCAATTCTCATCTCGAATGCATGTAGACCATATCCAACAATTCTGAGTCTTAGTAAATTATGTCTAGGCTAAGATACTCTCTACTAGAATGTCCAATATCTTGCCAAATAAGTGACTTTGTTAGTGAAAATGAATTCAGAATTTACTTGATAAACCAAAAAAGGATATGTTATTCGTCTTAATTTTGCCAATGATGTTGCTATTTTTGGTGATATGAATAAATCTTGGTTCCAATAAAGAGTGTTCAATATATGTTATATACTCTAAACCAAATATTTTATTTGTATACACACTATAATTTTTGACGAAGGGTGATCAATTGACTATCCTTAGGACAATGTAGGTTCGCCCCTGCCGCCATTGCCCGCGCGCCTCGGTTGTCTATGACTCCGTAAAAATCCTTGTTTTACAGATGATAAAGGCACGCTGGGTTCATCTTCTTTTTTTTAATAACTGAGAAATCCGTCTGGGTCCGATCCTTTGGACCAACCGCAACCTTCGAAACTCGATAGATAATGGGCCCGCCCCTCTACACTTCTCTACTTAAATACCAGGTTTTGCTTTGCTTGGAGGTGGGGGCTTGAAGCTGTAGCTTCTACTTTAGATTCAATGAACTCCCGTATCTATGAGGGTCTATAAGTGAATAGGAGATAATGCCTATGTAAACAAGAGGTGAACCCACTATTTATAGACTAAGGTATACCTTTAAAACATGTAGTGTAGGCTAAAAACAACTTTTAGACTGAACCAGGGGTAGAGCTAGGGGTTTATATATATATATATATTGAATTTTCTTGACTTCTTCACATATTTACTTTTACTTTAATTTTGACTTTATCTCCTGACAGTATCCGTATAAAGCTATGCCGGATCTTTCTTGAAACATAATTTATAATCAGATCTAAACGAACCCGGGACTTTGCTCTGCTATTCTGTCCAAGCCTGGCTGAGGAAGAGTTACGAGGCGTAAAACAAAAAAATATGTTGATTTGACAGACAAGATCCGTTCGTTCTTTTTTCTCTGATATATGGTCGGAACTTTATCTGGGTTCGAATCCTACTAAGAGGTCCATTAGAGATCAGAAATTGTTGAAGAAACAACAAGATCTTTCTTCTGTCCCTTCCAGGCGATCGGAAAATAAAGAAATGGTTAATATATTCAAGATAATTACGTATTTACAAAATACTGTCTCAATTCATCCTACTTACCAAAGCGATGATCAATAGTTAATCCGAGAGGATGATCAGCACGGTATATAATGACAATGCTCCAGTTGTTCTTGTCTCCGATGAAAATTTTGTCTCCAACATAAATATATACGCACGTTCTTAACATTTAATACAACTAGTGGCTGATGGTTTTAATGCAATACCTTAGAGGAATTTTCAGAAATCACTATTTTTTTGTGGCTACAAATTTCATATAGCTACCATATAGATAATTACTTATTAGAGTTACTATTATGTTGTTATGGTAGTGTATTCGTTGTATTCGCGCTGTTGTATTCATGAATACAACAGCAAGAAACGCATAAAAATCAGGGTAGTCCAGCTGTACGTGCATGCATTCACATGTATTCGCGCCATATATTTACGAATACAGCAGCAAAAAGCACCTAAAATATAATCAGGGCAGTTCAATTGTACGCGCAAGTACTCACATGTATTCGCGCCAAGTATTCATGAATGCAGCAGTAAAAAGCGCCTAAAATCAGGGCAGTCCAGCTGTATGCGTATGTATTCACATGTACTCGCGCCATGTATTTATGAATATAGTAACAACAGTCAACTAAAAAATAGGTATGTCTAGTTGTCTAAGATAGAGGAAAAACATAAGTAGCGTATTTATGCTTGTATATACCATAAATATTTATTTTGCTATAAAATGTAAAATGTAGCTATTGAAAATAATATTTTAAAATAATTTTGATTTATAATAAATACGGTATATACCTTTGCTATCGAAGGTAAAATTTCCTACTCCCTCCGTTCCAGTTTATGTGAATCTATTTCTTTTTTGGTCCGTTTAAAAAAGAATGACCCCTTTCTAAACTTAGAAACAATTTAGCTTAAACTTACGATCCTTGATGAGAAGCTTTTATGACCACACAAATACTCTGAGCCCCTTTTTGACTTGTTTAGGACCACAAATTCCTAAAATCTTCATTTTTTTCTTAAACTTCATGCTCAGTCAAACAGGTTCACATAAATTGGAACAGAGGGAAACATGTCTATTCAACAATACCTAACTAGATAAAGCATTTTTGCAAAATGAAATTTTCCTAAAACCAATATATCTATTTGTATTCAATAGCCCGGCTTCTTAAATTTAGCTTCTTTTGCAGCTATATAATAACTCCTTTAGCTTCAAACTTTAATAACACTCTAACTTAGGCTTAGGCAGTGGAGACAAGAAGAAACTCAAGAAGTTTTCCTAAAAAAATCCAATTAAACATCAGTATATAAGTAAAAAAGAGCTAGAATTTCTTGCATTTTGATTGAGTTTGTTATTGGTTCAAAATGGAGCCAACAAATATAAGTGATTTAAGAGGGAGTAGTTTGAGAGGGAGCTTAAGGTTAAGTGTGAATAGTAACTCTATATGGAGAAACAATGGTGTGGAGATCTTTAGTCGTTCGTCGAGACATGAAGAAGATGATGAAGAGGCACTTAAATGGGCAGCTCTTGAAAAACTTCCAACATTTGATCGTTTAAGAAAAGGTCTCTTGTTTGGATCTCAAGGTGCTACTGCTGAAGTTGATATACATCATCTTGGTTTTCATGAAAGAAAGAATTTGCTTGAAAGGCTCGTGAAAATCGCCGATGAGGATAATGAGAAGTTCTTGTTGAAACTCAGGCAAAGAATTGATAGGTAAGTGAATATGTGTGTGGTTTTTTTCTTTTTGGGCTATAATAGTGCAGTGCACATGGGATCCCGTGTTCACGCAGGGTGTGGTGAAGGGCCACACCCCTTGAGAATAATGTAGACACTATATCCTAATGCAAACATTAGTGGTTGAAATATGAAGGGTAGTATAGCTCAGGGAATTTCTAGGACACTGAGTAATTTAAGTAGGAAACTGACAAAAACGTGATAGTTTAAAGGGTTTTAGAGTATTAACTCTAGTATTTATACTGCTGGTTATCCGTGACAAGTTGTTTTTCCCCTTAATTTAAGTGGTTTGACATTGCTTTTTTTCCTTTTTACAGAGTTGGGATAGATTTGCCATCAATAGAAGTAAGGTTTGAGCATCTAACTATTGAGGCAGATGCATATATAGGAAGCAGAGCTTTGCCTACATTTACCAACTTCTTGACTAATTTTCTTGAGGTAAAAATCTATAAGAAAATCTTGATTTCAAAGTCTCAATTGTCTTTCAGCAAAAGGGTGTTTGTAACTAACATTTTCTTCTTGTTTTAGACAATGTTGAACTCTCTCCATATCCTACCAAATCAAAAGAGGAAATTCACTATTCTTAATGATGTGAGTGGTATCATTAAGCCTTGTAGAATGACTTTGCTTTTAGGTCCTCCAGCTTCTGGTAAAACTACTCTTTTATTAGCTTTGGCTGGAAAGCTTGACCCTGCCCTTAAGGTATGACCATTAGTTCTACATATTAAACAGATTAAGTTATATGTATCTATGTTGCTCGGACTCTCAGAAAATATCGCCGAGTGCGTGTCGGATTCTCCAAAAGCAGTGTATTTTTGGAAAATCCGACACGGGTGCAGCAGTATTTTGGGGAGTCCGCGCAACATAGCTGAGAATATAAAGATTAGTTACCGCTTTTTGTGTAAATCAGGTTGCTGGGAAAGTGACTTATAATGGGCATGAAATGAATGAATTTGTGCCACAAAGAACTGCTGCTTATATTAGCCAGCATGATTTACACATTGGAGAAATGACTGTGAGAGAAACCTTGGAATTCTCTGCCAGATGCCAGGGAGTTGGCTCTCGTTATGGTTAGCATTTGCTGTTGAGATTTAACTAATATGGATATATCAACTGATGTTTCTTGGAACAATTTTGCAGATATGTTGGTTGAACTGTCAAGAAGAGAAAAAGCAGCTAAAATCAAGCCAGATCCTGATATTGATATCTTCATGAAGGTAAAATACTATTACTAAATCATGTTTAGATATTTTTGGGCTAAAACGGCCTAGCTGTGCTGTCACCTGTCAGTAAGAAGGTAGCAAGCGCTATCACGACCCATTTTCTGAACAAGCCGGGACCGGCACCCAATCATTAAACATGATCGAGCGAACCATCTGCGCTTATCAAATCTATTATAACTTAAAACTTTACATGTCACAAGGCACTACTGTAACCAAATACTTTTAAATAATTTAAATATCTAAAATAAGCCAACTTCAAAACTTTATTTGTAGTAACCAATGAAACACTACTAAGTTGTTTCAGGAAAGGATGTGGTGGTAACCCCTAGCCCTTTTGTTAAACCAGTTACTTTACTCTTTTTGAATGAATTACCACCAGTATGATATATGGTGTGATATTGTCCACATTGGGTCAAGTCTGCATGATTTTCCCTAAAAGACTTCACACCATTAAGAGATCCATATACCTTATATGTAGGCTTCCAATCTTTTCAGATACCAATGTGGGACTTTGTTCATACACCCAACAATCTCCTCCTCGAACGAAGTTCCACGTGGCCCACTAACACGATACACGGGTCTCCCCCTCGAACCAAGTTCCAAGTGGCCCATAACCACGATTGACACATCAATTTTCGAGATTCATTGTATGCCACCCACATCATCAGAGTACCTATGGCAACCGAAGCCCGCAACTAATGTTTTGTGTGCGCATCTCCACGCTTAACCGAACCGACCCCCGCAACATTACTTTGTCATCGCCATACTCGTCACGCTGAACCTAGGCTTTGTTGCCAGTTGTTGGGCTAAAACGCCTCAATGATACTCTTAACATTATGTGATATTATCCGATATAGGCCAAGCCTGCACGGTTTTCCCCAAAAAGTCTCAGACCATTAAGAGATACCTACATTTTATATGTAGATTCCCAATCTTTTCAGCTACTAATAAGAGACTTTGTTCGTACATCTAACGGATATGAGCTATTTGAATATTCTCCCCACCCACCTTTTCTGACCAGATACATATTACAACGGAGAAACGGTTTGAAACAAATTGAAGAATAGTAGAAACAGATACCTTTGTGTAAAAAGGAAAAGGAAAAGACAATACCAAAAATTAGCTGGTATCCGTGTATGCAATTTGTTAGTAATTGAACCGAGTTGAGAACTTGCTTTCCTGAAGGAAAATGCTTATAACCACAATTGTTTTGTGACAACTTAGGCAGCAGCAACAGAGGGACAAGAAGCCAATGTTGTTACAGATTATGTTCTTAAGGTAATAAAAATTATGTCCAATAATTTTCTCTCATTTTCCATAATGAAAAGGTAGAAGAAATTTGATAACAAAGGGATTTGTGTATTCCATCTGCAGCTGTTGGGGCTGGATATTTGCGCAGATACTATGGTGGGAGTTGAAATGATAAGGGGTATTTCAGGAGGACAAAAGAAGGGTGTGACAACAGGTGAAATGCTCGTTGGACCGTCAAAGGCACTTTTCATGGATGAAATCTCAACTGGATTGGATAGTTCCACCACTTACTCCATTGTGAACTCTCTAAGACAATCTGTGCAAATCTTGAATGGAACTGCTGTGATATCTCTCCTGCAGCCAGCACCCGAGACCTACAACTTGTTTGATGATATTATTCTGTTATCAGATGGGCATATTGTCTATCAGGGCCCTCGAGAGGATGTCCTTGGCTTCTTCGAGTCCATGGGTTTCAAATGCCCTGATAGAAAAGGCGTGGCCGACTTCCTGCAAGAAGTATGTCTTACTATGAACTACGACTAATAGGGTTGAGAAGCATTGATCCATTTGCCCTTCTGATGGTACAAATTTGAACTCTTTGCAGGTGACATCAAAGAAGGATCAGCAGCAATATTGGGTGAGGAGGGATGACACTTATAGGTATATCACATCAAAAGAATTTGCTGAGGCATATCAATCATTCCATGTTGGGAGGAAACTTGGGAATGAGCTTGCGGCTTCATATGACAAGAGTAAAAGCCATCCTGCTGCTTTGACAACTCAAAAGTATGGTGTAGGGAAGAAACAACTCTTAAAGATCTGCATTGAAAGAGAATTCTTGCTGATGAAGAGGAACTCGTTTGTTTACATCTTCAAGTTAACTCAGGTGGCAATTTTGTCTTATAAATTTGTGTTTTCCGGTCTCTATCTCATCATATTTGCTTGCAAGTACTAATGCCTCTTTGTTTTGATATGTTTCAGCTTTCAATTATGGCGCTCGTGACAATGACACTCTTTTTTCGAACTGAGATGTCTCATGATAGTATGGATGATGGAGGAATATATGCTGGTGCCCTCTTTTTTGCGACCATTATGAATATGTTTAATGGAATGTCTGAGATCGCCATGACAATTTATAAACTTCCTGTCTTCTACAAGCAAAGGGACTTTCTCTTTTTCCCTTCATGGGTTTACGCAATTCCCTCATGGATGCTAAAAATCCCTGTAACATTTGTTGAAGTTGGTCTATGGGTGTTCCTCACTTACTATGTCATTGGATTTGATCCGAGTCCTGTAAGGTAAGGGAAGAAAAAGATGTTGCTGAATAAAGATCAGCTTACCTTCATCAGTTTCTTCTTTCCCGTGATTACTCAACAGGAGTATGTTTTTTTTTTTTCAGATTTCTCAAACAATTCATGCTACTCATATTAGTAAACCTGATGGCATCAGGATTGTTTCGCTTAATTGGGGCAGTTGGAAGGACCATGGGAGTTGCTAATACATTTGGAACATTTGCGCTCCTTTTACAATTTGCACTGGGTGGATTCGTTCTTTCGCGAGGTATATTTGGTGATTTTTATGTCTATAGAAGCATTTGACTTGCTTAAGCCAGCTAGTGTTAATAGTCTATTGCTAATGTTGTAGATAATGTAAAAAAATGGTGGATATGGGGTTACTGGACTTCGCCATTGATGTATTCTGTAAATTCAATTTTTGTTAATGAATTTGATGGGAAAAAGTGGAAACGTATTGCACCAAATGGAACTGAGCCACTTGGAGTTGCAGTTTTAAGATCTCGAGGGTTCTTTCCATATGCATACTGGTACTGGATAGGTATCGGTGCACTTGCAGGATTCACAATCCTCTTTAACATCTGCTACAGTCTTGCACTTACTTATCTCAACCGTGAGTATCTCTCGAGTTTCTACATTTAATTTTCCCTAAGGCGAAAAGATTGAATGTTTAGTGTGAATATCAACAGCATTTGGCAAGCCGCAAGCTATGATACCAAAAGACAATGAAGATGTCAAAACAACTAGCGATGAGAAAGAACAGTCCAATAGTGAGGGTCAGAGTAAGAAAAAGGGAATGGTTCTACCATTTGAACCGCATTCCATCACCTTTGATGAAGTTATATACTCTGTTGACATGCCTCAGGTAACTAGCTTGGAACTGTTACTGATCAGTAACTACTGATGCTAATCGGCTAATCCTGCATTTCAATAATATACTACTGAACTTTCCCATGATACTTTCAGGAAATGAAAGATCAGGGCGCCACTGAAGATAGATTGGTTCTTCTGAAGGGAGTAAGTGGAGCTTTTCGGCCAGGTGTATTGACAGCTTTAATGGGAGTCAGTGGGGCTGGAAAAACAACATTAATGGACGTATTGGCCGGAAGAAAAACAGGAGGATATATTGAGGGCAGTATCAAGATCTCTGGCTATCCTAAGAAGCAAGAAACATTTGCGCGTATATCTGGATACTGTGAGCAGAATGATATCCATTCACCTTATGTTACAGTTTATGAATCATTAGTATACTCAGCGTGGCTGCGTTTACCTCATGATGTTGATGAAAAGACTAGAAAGGTTGGCTCTTTTTAAAAAGTTTTCTTCCATAACATGAATCTCTCACCTTAATAAAGAAGGTAGAAATCATATGACATTTCCTAATTGTGCAGATGTTTGTTGACGAAGTTATGGAACTTGTGGAGCTTACAGTATTAAGATCAGCGTTAGTTGGTTTGCCAGGAGTCAACGGTCTCTCAACTGAGCAACGCAAAAGGCTGACCATTGCAGTGGAATTAGTAGCAAACCCCTCTATCATTTTCATGGATGAACCAACTTCAGGTCTGGATGCAAGGGCTGCTGCGATTGTGATGAGAACTGTTAGGAACACTGTTGACACAGGGAGAACCGTTGTTTGTACCATCCATCAGCCTAGTATCNTTTTGGACTCAATGTATGGCTTGCCTTTGGAAGCAACACTGGTCATACTGGCGTAATCCTGCTTATACTGCAGTCAGATTTCTCTTTACAGTCTTCGTCGCCTTGGCCATTGGGACAATGTTCTGGGATCTTGGTACTAAAGTGTAAGTCCAAACTTATGAGACGAAATAAGTACTCATATAATCTGAAAAATACTTTTAGTTCTTAATGCTAAAAGCTTAATTTTTTTTCACAGGGGTAAGACCCAAGATGTATTTAACGCTATGGGATCAATGTATGCTGCTATTTTCTTCATTGGTTTTCAAAATACAGCATCAGTTCTGCCCGTTGTAGCCGTTGAGCGTACAGTATTTTACAGAGAAAGAGCTGCTGGAATGTATTCTGCCTTCCCCTATGCCTTTGGACAAGTGAGCAGAGAATTTAACTTCTTATAATCCAATTACTAGTAAAATAGTCTAAATTACACATAATTTATTTTTAATTATCTTGCAGGTTTGCATTGAAATGCCGTATGTCTCTGTGCAAACTGTTTTCTATGGCGTCATTGTCTACGCTATGATTGGATTTGAATGGACAGTAACCAAGTTCTTTTGGTACTTGTTCATCACGTATTTCACTCTCTTGTACTTCACCTTTTATGGTATGATGAGCGTTGCAGTTACTCCAAATCAACATATTGCACAAATTGTCGCTCTCTTCTTCGTTGCCATGTGGAATCTTTTCTCAGGATTCATTGTTCCACGAACTGTAAGTTCTTAAAACGCGTCCATTTTTGTTACATGAAAATCAAATTAGAGCTCGAAAATGACATGTTTTCTTCGTTGAAAAACAGCGTATGCCCATATGGTGGAGATGGTACTATTGGGCCTGTCCTGTTGCGTGGAGTTTGTATGGTTTGGTTGCATCACAATTTGGAGACCTCCAAAACAAAATTAACGATGGTGAAACAGTGGAACAATTCTTAAGACGTTACTTAGGGTTCAAGCATGATTTTCTTGGAGTAGTGGCAGTTGTGATTGTTGCATATGTTGTTGTTTTTGCCTTCACATTTGCTTTGGCTATTAAAGTATTCAACTTCCAGAAAAGATAGAAGATGTTATACCTGCTGAAGATCTATACGAGGAAAATTGAAGAAGAGATTGATTATAAAACTCGTGTATACATATATGTTCTGTTAGTATTGGATCATGTTACTATCTTTCAGATACTTGGCCAATATATTTGTTTAGCCAGATATTGGAGTTCAGAAACAAAACTGATTGATTCACTTTATGAATGACCACAATTTTATGTATTGTGCAAATAGAAGGAAGCAAAAACTGTCCTATATAAAGTGCAAATATTTCTTGAAATCTAACAATCAGCTCCTTCGATCAGTATTTTCTTCATTTATAATTTTATAAGTATCAATTTTGCAACATGGTTGTTGGTGATGCAATGGGAGACGCCCGAGCGGGATTTTTGTTTTCACCTTTATCTTTTTTTTTTTTTTTTTTTTTTTTTTTTTTTTTTTTGTGTGTGTGTGTGTGTAAGAGTTTAAGTTGTACGCGCAGATGGTGTAACAAATATTTACACCATCTAAGCTAGCGCGGTGTCGTCATTGCACCACTAATAGCCATGAGTTGCCTTTTTTATTTGATATTCAAGAGAAGCTATGCATCAAGATGAAGATCAGCATGTTATATAGGTAGTATATATTTACTGTAAGTTCTCGGTTTCCTTTTTCATACCAGGAAAGACAAGATTGGGAATGAAGTTATTACGGACAAGGTGGGAATGGCACCCGTGGAAGCCAAGTTACGGGAATCGAGGCTGCAATGGTTTGGGCATGTGAAGTGGAGAGATATAGATGCCCCGGTCAGGAGGTGTGAGAGGTCCACCATAGCGGGCTTGAGGATAGGCCTCAAAAATATTGGGAAGAGGTGATTAGGCAGGACATGACGGTGTTTCACCTTACCGAGGACATGACTAGCGATAGGAAGGTGTGGAGGTCGAGGATTAAGGTAGTGGGTTGACAGGTAGTTGCGAGTATTTCATAGGTTCACCAGTAGTACTAGTAGCATTCTTGTTGTGGGTTGAAAGTTACTTCCTTCTAGTTTGTTATTGTATCTGGTACTTTACAACCACTCTTTGTTTTTGTAAATTGCTAGTGGGATTGCTGCTCTCTGATTGTTACTATCTAATGCTACTTTTTCTCCCCTTTTAGTGGATACTGTTGCTCCCTGATGACTATAATTTGATGCTACTTTTTCTCCTTTTTGCTTATCGCCTTTCTGTCCCCTCTTTCCTCCTCTTCTTCTACCCTATTGTTCCTTTCCACCTTTTCTTGAGCCGAGGGCCTATCGGAAACAACTTCTCTACCTCTCCAGGCAGGGGTAAGGTCTGCGTATCCACTATCCTCCCCAGACCCAACCCGTGAGATTATATTGGGTATGTTATTGTTGTTGTTGTTGTTCTCCGTTTCCTTTTACAGACTCTTAAATTTCAAATAGAATTCAAGTAGTTGGAGAAGAATTTTTAGAAGGGTACAAATTACAATTTTGAAGGTTTTATTTTATTCTCTAATACAATTGTACAAGGTAAAGTAAACTAAATCATTATTCTGTTTGTGTGTGTGTGTGGGAAGGGGGGGGGGGGGGGGGAGGGGAGTGGGAGGTCGCGCACCTTAAACTTTTTCGATCACTACTGTATAAGGTTTTCTAATCAATCTTTTCTTCAACATTTCTCAACTTGATCTTCAGCAGGTATAACATGTTCTATCTTCTCTGGAAATTGAATACCTTAACAGCCAAAGCAAATATGAAGGCAAAAACAACAGCATATGCAACAGTCACAACTCCAACTACCCCAAGAAAATCATGCTTGAACCCCAAGTAACGTCTCAAGTATTTTTCCACTGTTTCATCATCATTAATTTTGTTTTGGAGGTCTCCAAATTGTGATGCAACCAAACCATACAAACTCCAGGCAACAGGACAAGCCCAATAGTACCATCTCCACCATATGGGCATACGCTGTTTTTCAATGAAGAAAACATGTCATTTTCGAGCTCTAATTTGATTTTCATGTAACAAAAATGGACGTGTTTTAAGAACTTACAGGCCGTGGAACAATGAATCCTGAGAAAATATTCCACATGGACATGAAGAAGAGAGCAAAAATTTGTCCAATATGTTGATTTGGAGTAACTGCAACGCTCGTCAAACCATAAAAGGTGAAGTAACGTGATGAATAAGTACCAAAAGAACTTGGTTACCGATCATAGCATAGACAATGACGCCATAGAAAACAGCTTGCATAAAGACATACGGCATTTCAATGCAAACCTGTAAGATAATTAAAACAAATATATGTAATTTAGACGTCTTACCAGAAACTGGCTTATAAGAAGCTAAATTCTCTGCTCACTTGTCCAAAGGCATAGGGGAAGGCAGAATACATTCCAGCAGCTCTTTCTCTGTAAATTACTGTACGCTCAACGGCTACAACAGGCAGAACTGATGCTGTATTTTGAAAACCAAGAAAGAGAACAGCAGCATACATTGATCCCATAGCGTTAAATAGATCTTGGTTGTTACCCCTGTAAAGAAAAATATAGCTTTTAGCATTACGAATTTAGTACTTTCCAGGTTATATGAGTACTTGTTTCGTCTCATAATCCTTAGACATACTTTTTGGCTTATAAGTATATATAGTTATGTGCTTCACAAGATTTT